>OX101790.1:15044195-15101695 GCA_944452715.1 Ophion slaviceki
AGTACGACAGCGAGCCTCGCGAACGATAACGTTGTTACCACCCTGGGAACGTACCTACGTCTGCTCTCTCTCCCTCTTGCCCACACTGAGATATCAGAATCGACACGCGACCGACGCGTGACTTTTTTTGCCCGAAAATTCACCTTTCTTTTTCCCCTCATTTTCGAACAAAAAAGAACAACCCTCGCTTTTTCGCCGCAAACTGTTCTTCGCCGAATTATTTCATGGATTGCGATTGCGCGCTCTCGAATGATGATAGACAATGTTGCGAATTTTTAAATACGAAAACAGCGTATGGGCGATTCCTCCCGAAATGATCATTTCGCAGGACAACGAAATTAATAAACAAAAATATATCCCTGTGGAACAAAAATATTCCCTATGGATTACCCGGTTTTTTCAGTTTTGAGAGATTTGTCATGATAGAAAAAAAATAGTAGGGCCAGAGGAATGATGCAAACCTTTCCTATCAAGATTTTATTGATTTATCAATATCTTGTTCTCCCTTTTCTTTGAATATTGATCTCGCTCTTTTTGTTTCAATTTCTCTCTTCCTATAGGATCCGCTTCTCTTTTTCTACGGGGCCTTTTTCCTTTCCTGTGACCACGATGGTGTCATTCCTCTGGCGCATCTACGATGCCTCTGGATCTCACACATCGGGAGAAACCCAGAGGAATGACGATTCAAACGGGTTTTTATGCACAGCGCGGCATGCTGCGTTTTTCTAACCTCAAAATCTAGCGGTGAATAGGTGTCTAAAAGTTCCACTTGAACAGGTAAAAAGTGACTTATTTCATTGAAAAATGATACCATTGAGAATGACCAAAGGCATGACCCCCTCACGCGTGACACCACCTCATAACACACAAGGTCTGTAGAAAAAAAAGCGTAAGCTACAAGATAATACGACACTATCAGTCTCTTTGGAAAAGTAAATGTAGAAGGCAAGCTTGATCAGCTAGCGCCGGCCGTCACACATTGGAAAATGTGATTGATTTAAACAACATATCATTTTATTTGAAAATCTCTTCTGTTCTCTGAATATCTACATTATCCTTCAAATTAAATTATATTCTATTGAAATCGTTCTATATAGAATCCGTAGATGTATGGATGAAATAATTAAGCGGTTACTACAACATTTTTTATTTCGTACAAAAATATAATCAATAGAATGAAGTATTTCTTCACTACATCAAAACGAATATGACATGAGACGTAACATTTCCGTACTCCGTACAATATAAAAAGTGCAATATCATGCAACTAGTATGAGATAGAGACAAGTGTATATCATGATTGAAATATTAACAATATGGATCCGAAATAATGGTATTTTTTGCCACAATGTACAGGTGTCATCTGTAGCAACGCATTTAATCTCTGGTAGAAAAAATATATAATATTCGATTAAATAAGTGTTCATTGCAATCAAAAGAATATATTTGTGAATTCGAGAAGTCATGTTTTCAATATGATTCTGTGTGAACTTGCAAATACTTTTTGATTGTTGGTTCAAGTAAATGTATACTCACGAGAATTGCTGAAAATATTTGAAAAATCGCATGCAGTTCTTTGGAATAGGATAGAATTGTCACAATAAAGTGCTGGATCGATTTCGTTTTATTAAAAAAAATTTTAAGGACTTCAATTTTTTTAAATCTTATATAAAAAGTAAGCATTAGAATGATCATCCACGATAATAGTGAAGAGAATATCAGATATCCAATGAAATATCCATGGAGAGAATATCAGATATTCAACTGATAAGAACAGATACTACACTTTGATCTTAGCCATAGGCCAAGAAGCGATACTCTTTAGAGTTCCTCCGGCGTTAAAGTAGATTTTCGGTTCGCGCTACGCTTACGAGAAACGAGCGGGCGTGCGGCTTCTAGCGGTTACTCCGAGAACTACGGGTTTCGTCACACCTATAACTTCGGTGGCGCTCGGCCATGATTTGGTTGATTTTTTTCAACCAAATGCGCAAGAAACAAATTTTATTTTCGCATAATTTTTTAACCGATTAAGACATTTGCTTAATATTTTTTAATCAAAATAAAATATCAATATTTTAACGAATAATGTACTTGAAAATCAATATCGGATATGGTGAAAAAATAAAATAACATATTTACTCAATAGAAATTTTATCTGAATCAAACGAGCGAAATTCAATTTTTCTTGTGTACTCGAATAAACAATATTCATGTTATGAATTAAAACGCTTTTTTTGTTCGTTGCAGAAAATGCATTCAAAACTATATAATTTGTTCGCGATAATTTTTTAGATAGTTTCAATAATATATTGTTCTCGGCTCCAATATCCAATATATCCTTTGAACGAAAAAAAAACTTTTACTTTTATAATGTTATTAAAGTCAATAGAGTTTTGTTTGGACTAATAAATCCGATTATTTACACCAACAATTTTACAATTGAATCAACGAAATTTCATTCAAGAACACCAATGATATTGGATCAATGATTTTTTTTCCCAGTGTATGGAAAGTAAAGATGAGCTATTTTTTTTATATCGAACGTACGAGGTTGATCGTCATAACCTAAAATTCACGAAGATACGTTATGGAATACAAATAACGAATATGATGATAAAAAAGTGCATCTGCCCTTTAATCTAACACGTTGACGCTTTTTATTCCCCATTTGTTACTGTCTTTTAAACGTTTCTTTTCTGTTTCCAATTTTTCGCCGGCGAATTCATTTTTAATTTTATATCTTCTCGTTATCTTTTACTGTATTTTTACATTTTAAGAGAATAACTGGAGAATCGACGTACAGTGATATCAGAACCGATACGTTTTAACCTCTCGCGCTATATTTAATATAACTCGTAACACTCGACCCATTTTGCCACGTGTGGACAAAAATATCTTCGAAAGGTGTTATACTAGCGCGTACGTATACACACCGTACTACAATTTATAAATACCCAAACGAATAAAAAAACCGTGTGGAGGTTAGATTTTTATTATAAAAAAAAAACAAATAATCCTTTCAATAAGGTTATAGTGAGAAACCTCCCAAAATTTCAGCCAGATCGATCAATAACTTGTTGAGCTATAACATAGGCAGTTTTTCAAAAGACGCCTAAACCTTATAACGCCGCCATTTTGTTTTGTTTAAAAAATAAAATTTAACACTTGGAAGTTGTACACGGAAAAAAAGAAACAGCGAAAATCACAGTATAAACCGCATGAAAAGCAGGGTGCCAAATTTCATTTTACAGTAAAACAAAGTAATGTAAATCCTGTCCTACAAAAATGACGAATTTTACTGTACACACTGAGATTTTTACAGTTACACTGGCTTATTTACAGTTCGGTATTGTGAATACATCAGTGTCTTCAGTAAAAATATTCAACTGTAAAATTTACATGAGATCACTGATTTTTATACTGTACGCAAAACTGCAAGGGTTACAGTGTACACTGTATTGAGTACAGAGTGATTCATTAAATTGTACAGTGTGGCACGGTAGTTTTACTTTTCTTTCGACAGTTCGTGACGTAATCTGTGCACTCTGAGATTTTTACAGGTACACTGATTTATTTACAGTTTGGTATTGTGAATAAATCAGTGATTTCAGTAAAAATATTCAACTGTAAAATTTACATAAGATCACTGCTTTTTATACTGTACGCAAACTGCAAGGGTCGCAGTGTACACTGTATTGAGTACAGAGTGATTCATTAAATTTCACAGTGTGGCACTGTAGTGTTACTCTTCTTTCGACAGTTTATGACGTTATCTGTGCACTCTGAGATTTGTACAGTTAGACTGGTTTATTTGCAGTTTGATATTGTGAATACATCAGTGAATTCAGTAAAAATATTCAACTGTAAAATTTAAATGCGATCACTGTTTTTTATGCTGTACGCACATGAGGCACGAGGCCAGGGCACAAAGGATTGCCAGTTAGTAGTGCGCGGTTGATGGGATGCGGACATCGAAATTTGTGCGACAGAATTCAAGAAATTATAAAGGAAGAGAGAATTTAAAAAAAGGTACGTTCTTGTCTAATTAGGACTTGTCTCACGCGTGGGGTGAGACACGTGGCCAGGACAGAAAGGATTGCCAGTTAGTAGTGCGTGGTCGATAGGATGCGAATGTTGAAATTTGTGCGACATAATTCAAGAAATTATAAAAAGGAGAGAATTATTTACAAAAAGGTACGTTCCTGTGTATGTGACTGATTTTTTAATATTTTCTACACAGTTTTCTCAAACTTCTTTTATGGATAAACTTTTTTTGTGTGTCTCATTCACTTCAGTATATTCTTGATGTGTGTGTGTGTGTGTGCGTGCGTGCGTGCGTGCGTGCGTGCGTGCGTGCGTGCGTGCGTGCGTGCGTGCGTGCGTGCGTGCGTGCGTGCGTGCGTGCGTGCGTGCGTGCGTGCGTGCGTGCGTGCGTGCGTGCGTGCGTGCGTGCGTGCGTGCGTGCGTGCGTGCGTGCGTGCGTGCGTGCGTGCGTGCGTGCGTGCGTGCGTGCGTGCGTGCGTGCGTGCGTGCGTGCGTGTGTGTGTGTGTGTGTGTGTGTGTGTGTGTGTGTGTGTGTCGACTATATATATTATATTGTGTGTGTATCGACTATATATATTACATTGCTTACAATGTACATTGTAAGCGAAGATTTCGCCGAATTTTTTAATTTTTATTTTTATAATCAAATTTACAGTGTGACGTTGTGAACGGTATTCACTGGTTAGGACTTGTCTCGACCGTGGCGCGACCAGGACACAAAGGACTGGCAGTTCTTTCAGCGCTATCTTATGTTATTTTTACCCCTTATTTTGTATAATATACGATTTGTGGCACTATTAAATTACGGGGTTCATCAAGTTTGAATTACAGTATTAAAACAAGAACGTTTCCCGTGTTCACACTGTAAAAAACAACGGTTCAAAACTGAAACTATATCTGTTGCTAACTAGTTTCTAGAACAGAGGACTTCACTGTTAAAACACCTACATAAACTCTGTCGATATAACTGGCGCATTCATTGTACATAATACAGATTAACTAACTGTCAAATTACAAGTTTTGTTAAATTTATATTACAGTGTTGAACTGTCAAAATTAACTTTTGACTACACTGTATTTTGGACTGTATGTTCCAGTAAAAGATACAGTAGAGCGGTTCGAGTCCAAAGAGGACAGTATAGAAACTGTAATAATTTACTTTGAGCACACTGTATTTTGAGCACTGTGTTTCAGGTAATATCCCTGTGCAATCGCTCGAGTCCAATGCGAACTGTGTAGCCCCTGTATTTTGTACTATTTCTTTTTTTCCGTGTAATAAGATAATGTAAAAATTTTAAAATGAAGCCATTATTTTATCACGTTAAAAAAATTCACGAAAAATGACTCATTTTTTAGCGTTTAAAGAGGTTTGCCCCCCTAAGGATTACAAGAACTAGGCCATAACAGTCACGTATCTATTTATTCGTAATTACCAAGAATACACAATTAAATATGCATTTTGTTACTCCAATAGTGTTATTGTTATTTATCATTATCGCCAGCTTTGTCGACCAAGTGTATTTTCATCAAGGCCACATTCACGGTGCTTTGAAAAATACTTATACCCTAGAAAGCACAAACGTGCACACCACAGTGATAGTGTTTCGCGCACAGATATGTGCAGAGAGATGCCGAAGAGAAAAAGTGGTTGCGGCAAGGAGAGGGGGGTGTACGAAGAATCGAGACCAGAGATTCGACGATGCAGAAGAACAGGATGACCTTGAATGAATCCTCGTTCGCGATGCTTCTGCATCTTTTTTTTTTATCGCTGCCATTTTCACTCAATCCGAATTGGTCGACGCCACGGTCTGAAATACCGGTCTGGAAACTTCGATTTTCCACTGTCGTCGAATATCCATGAGTGAATATCCATAAGCCAAATATCCATAAGTCGAATATCCATAAGTCGAATATCCATGAGTCGAATATCCAGAAGTCGAATATCCAGAAATCGAATATCCATAAGTCGAATACCCATAAGTCGAATACCCATAAGTCGAATACCCATAAGTCGAATATCCATAATTCGAATATCCGTAAGTGAGTATACTAGAGTAGAAATGAGTGCCAGAAATGGCGGGAGGTAGACAAATATAGTGAGTTTGTTTGGGTTTGTTTGGATATGAATATTCGACTTATGGATATTCAGTTATGTATTTTCGACTTATGGATATTCGACTTATGGATATTCGACTTGTGGATATTCGTACTTATGTACATTCGGTTATGGAAATTCGACTTATGGATATTCGACTTGTGGATATTCTACCCCAATCTGATTTTCGTGGTAGTTTGTGTTGTGAATAACTTTATTTTATTTCACGGATACTTCACTACATCTAGCTGTGAAAAGTAAATGGTGCTTGCAATTGGCAACGTGAACTTCGAGATCAAAGCTGGCACATGGTAAAACGATGGCAGGAGCTGCGAATTTTCTCACATTTCTTGCGCGGTCCCAGAGTGTAAAACGAGCTAAAATAACTTACGGGTTGTGACGCCCCAAAAATCAAGGTTATTGGGAAAAAATTATTTTAAAAGAATAAGTAAGATGATTTAAAAAATCGCTTGAACATTTATTTGTACGTAGATTAACAAATTTGCGTAGTAAATTTCATAAAAAATATCAATAATTATAGACGTTATAAACAATCGTGTGAAGGACCTTTGAACGTGAGGGGCTCAACGGTGTATTTGATTTTGACCACCCCGTTGATCTGACAAAACGAGTTTTTTTTTCGGTAAATAGACCATATTGGCTACGACTTGACTGAGCTTTTTTGGTATGTCAAGCCGTTTTTTTGGCATGACATTGTTATTGTTAATAACTAATAAAAAAAATGTTGAGAAGAAAACTATCGGTGTAGACTAAACTACCATTAGTAATCATGGAGACGGTTTTGAAAAACGTATTCTGTAGATGCTAATTTTTCATAAAATATATACCCAAACGGCAAAATTATGAATTTTTTCGTTTTTATTACGTAAATAAGAAAAACTTTTGTGTTACCACCAGCTTGAAAAAGTATAACATTATCGATGATTATTATTAAAAAACTGTTTTAAAATGTTTTAAAATGTTTTAAAATGTTAAAAAATCTTTAAAAACCATTTAATCCGGGACCTCATAATTTTATCGAAAAATATGCCAAGGAAAGTTGTTTGGCACATAAAATTACGTAAAAAAGTATTGAATGTTCATGTTCGTATCTTTAAAAATAAGGGAGCAAAGAACGAAAAACCATTCCATTGGAGGACGAAAATCTCGAAGCTTCAAAAAATTATGAAATTCGTATACATCTCGGGTTTTTTGTTGTTACATATAGCTTTAGTAGTTAATCCAACATTCTAGAGATTGTTTTATCTTTATTTATTGTATAAGTATTGAAAAATGAGGACTGAACGTTGACAAAATTACTGATTGAGGATCACTGTCAGAAAGAGACGCACTATATGGCTGTGCCGTTCGCACTCATAGGAGGTTCCTTCTATCGTTCCGCCACGCATGCGCAACTCACTCCAACGAGTAACTTGCGTTCCTTATACTCCCAGTGGTGCTTCGGCTGCAAAGCGATTTTGACATGCTAACAAATTTTCATTCGTCTTTTTCTCCCTCATTTTTGAAGATACAAAGACGAACGTTCAATACTTTTTTACGTACTTTTATGTCCTAAACAACTTTTGTTTGACATATTTTTTGATAAAATTTTTGCGTTCCGCATTAAACGGTTTTTAAACATTTTAACCCTAGGTCCCTAAACATGGGTACTGAAAACCCCACATTATGAGTGAGAAATGCCAACATCATTTTTCTGGGCTTTGTTCAATCGCATTTTTCACGGTGATACATTTATATTAGGTTTTCTCGCAAAGCCTATTCCATACGTGAGTTCTCGAGCGTTCGATTAAAAAAATCTCTCTACGACAAACAGTTCGTTACCAGCGTTGATTTGAAGTGCTGGGGTGTGCGTAACCCCAGTGCAGGTTATTTGCTTCGTACAGATAGTGTAGGATCTTAGGGTTAAAACATTTTTCGGTGGTTGATTGTAAATTTATGATCGCCATTCGGATCAGCGTCATCCTCTTACCCTTGTAAGTGCTTACTTTCACCTAAAAAGTGCTTACTTTCGAAATATTTACTGGACTAGTACCTAAAATTACATACATTGAACTATTTTTTATCTCTGGTGTTTTGAAGTGAAACATTGTAAAAAAATCATAAAAATTCAGTATAGTCTTGACAATAACATATATTTTTTGTCAAAAATTTAATCGTCCACACGACCGAATTGGCGCTCCAATTTGAATTCTGCGTATATCGACCGAGGCATTGTGATAGTAAGTCTTCAGTTTTTGCGTCGTTGTATATTTTTTGTACGACTGGACTGAACGACTCCAAATTGCTACCTTCACCGTCTAGGCAATTTCGTGCGTTTCGGGGTGCTCGAAGGCGCTTCGAAAAATGAGCTCGGAAATAAAATAAAAAATTTGCTTATCATTCTTGCGATGTTTATACATTATTAAAGCCAATAAAAAAAAACAGTCAAAACTTTTTTCGACTAGATGTGACGCCTCAAAAATAGAATGTCTCACTCGTTGAGGAGTAGAATTGACAGGACTGCCGCAGCACCATTTTTTTCTTGCTTCCTCCAAGAAGCTTCGCTGGCGTGAGGCGTTTATTTTTTTCGAAATTTTGAACTGGAATGTGTTGAGAACGTGTCTGGAGGTCGAAAAATAGCTTTTTCGTACACGCAAAAACTTCTACGATCAATTCAACAGAGCGTGCTTGTGAGTGGTCGCAAACATTCGTTCATCTTTTTCGAGATTTTTATGTTCGAAGAGGGAAGGAATAAATCAAAATATCCAAATTCGTTTCTCACACCGCGGCAAAATTATACCCAGATTGTAAATAATATAGCATTATCCGCTGTGCTTAATTATGGGTGTAGATAATCGTCGAGGGAATCGCTACGAACTGCAACTGCTCTTCGTTGAAAGAATTTCCGGATAATTAGTGAGCGAGAGAGAGAGAGAGAGAGAGAGAGAGAGAGAGAGAGAGAGAGAGAGGTAAGACGTCGGAATATGCATCGATGCACACGAGACAAAGGATCTCCGAAACCTTCGTTTTCACGGCGGTATATATAGATTCCCACTGGGATTTGCTGCAGTGGACGATCTCTGCAGCAGGAAACAGCTGTGATTTTCGTGCACGTTCGGCTGCAAGATTAGAATCGACTCTTGCTATTTCGATGCGTTCGTTTGAAGCTTCCGTTTCATTTTTGTCCCTATTTTAGCCGCCCAAGTAAAAATGTTAAGACCTCATATCGATTACACGGTAAATTATATTTGAATTATTACGCCGTTGTACGAATTATTTTTAAAATAATTCCTTTCTCCGATCTACTAACAAGGTCAGTTTTTTTTTGCATCACAATATCACTAAACTGTTGGGTCTATACATAAGTCCGTACCGTGGATTGGGGTTACTTTGATAAAAACTTTGTTTTGCTTTTTAATTCAAATTACAAAATTCCGCGACCGCAGGTTTTTTTTGCAGTTAGCAAGCCTGAATGTCTCTTTATGTCATCACTCAGACGCAGCACGAACGAACGGGTTTAAGTGACCGTAAAAATATTTAAAAAACGTAATGTATTGAAACTATTCTTTATGCTCGAAAAACGTAAAAAATAACAAGTTGAGGGTTGCAATTACATGGTTTTGGTAATCATCACCTTGTCAGATGTTTATTAAACCACCATTATGTATTATACACCATTATGCTTTGTTGTGTGGCCAGGGTTGGGCATATTCGATTTTCTTTTATTCATGAATAATAAAGAAACTTTTTGAAAATTCGTTTCGAAAATGAATAAAGAATCCCACTCGATTCAGTATTCATTTCAAAATGAATAATGAATCCAACTCAATTCGGTATTCATTTCAACATAAGTAATGAATCCAACTCGATTCAGTATTCATTTCGTATTCGGATTCATCAAATTGAATAATCTGCAAAAATGGACAATGGAAATGGGACAAGTATAATGTCCCATTTCTACCCCCTTTCCTTCAGTTACTAGATACTAAGAGCGCGATTTCCCTTGGGTAAGTATAATGTAATCGGACGATGATGTTTTAATAGAATAAACATGTTTTCTGTCAATTTTTTCAGATTATTCAATTTGATATCCGAATACGGAATAAATACTCAATCGAATTGGATTAATTACTTATGTTGAAATGAATACTGAATTCAGTTGGATCCATTATTCATTTTCGGAACGAATACTGAATATAACTGAATTTATTATTTATTCTCAGAACGAATACCGAATCGAGGTGGATTCATCATCGAAAAAAATGAATATCCATCTGACATGTATTCGGTATTATTTTCCTACTCGAATACTAAAAGTATTCGAGTATGCCCATCTCTGTGTGTGGCATAACCTCAAAAACATATTTTATGGGCGACAGTTGTTTTGTTGGGGTGTCTTTGATCGTTTCGACGGGGTAACATTGATCATTGATCAACTTGACCGCACTCATTATCTTCATTGCTAGTTTCGGAGTATTCTCACGGATTTTCGTTTTTAGATAATTTTTTAAATTGTAAGTTTAGAAATGTTTCTAATGTGTTCATTAGGAACATTTCTCAACCAACAATTCTACAGTTCTGTACCAAATCACACTAATTGTAAGAGTAAAAATAACAAATCGTTATTTGATTTTTTTTTCTTATTTTAAGTTGTAAATCGTAAGACAAAAATTATCAAATTGATTTTTGATACTTTTGTCTTACCATTAGTGTGATTTAGTACGTGACCTAGTTTAAGTGAAACATGTTCCTAATGAAACCAATGTGATCTCGTTTTGTGATTTAGATATCTAGGTAGGCATAAGTATGACGGCGTGTTTTTGTTAGTTTTTTTTAACATTTCGAAGGATGTGTTACCGCATAAATAAGTATAAAATACCAGTTGTTTATCGATAAAGTTGATTTTGAAAAGTAAACGTGTAATATTTGTTCAATCAAAGTAACCCCAAAATCATACAAATCGTTGAAACTTTTGATCGCGTTGACCGTTTTTTTCTTTAGGAAAAATGCTCCTTTATGGGGTTACTTCCGATTCTCATTAAGAGAATGGGGGGTATCAAAGTTACCGCTTTCTCAGTATAACTTTGATCACGACTAATTATTTTTTTCGCATTTATTTTTAAATATTTTAAATTCTAATTTGGAGGATAAAAAGACTAACAAAAGTTGATGTTTTCATTTTTTTTTTAATTTTTGCGATATTATTTGAAGAAATATATTGATTTTCATTTCAAAATTTATCATAGCAACCCCAATCCACGGTAGTAAAATTCCGACAGATGTCGTTTGCAGTTGTTTCCCCGCCTGGACATGCCTCAACCATATGAAGTGTCATATATTAAGTGAAAAGTGAAACTAGTGTCCACATTTAACAAAATATCCATCGAGTCCCGTGACGGATAGGAAGTTTAATTATATTTCGAACATGGAAGGAAAAAGCGTGTTTTTTCGTTTCACCTCGCTTTTTTATTTCCGAAAAGGCAAAAACGCGTCGCAAATTCACAAACAGATATGCACCGTGTACGGAGAGATTGCCGTAAGCGAAAATGGATGTCGGAAGTGGTTTGCGAAATTTCGTTGTGCAGATTCTGATCTCCAAGATGCTGCTTGTTTCGGTCGGCCAGTCACTACTGATGTTGATAAAATCAAGGCTTTTATCGACTCCGACCGACATTTGACGACAACAGAGATTGGACATAATCTCAAGATTTACCAATCAACTGTTTCGAGACATCTACGGAAGCTTGGAATGGTAAGCAAGCTTGATGTTTGGGTGCCGCACAAACTGAGCGAAAATAATTTAATGGACCGAATTTCAGCTTACGATTTGCTGCTCAAACGTCATTAAAATGAACCACTTTTAAAACGACCCACATAGACACATGTAGCTCATATTGCCATTGTACGTAAATCTTCTATGAGGAATAGAAAACACACAGCTATGTGTCCCTTATGAATGCTCCCCTTCAAGTCGTATTTGCATCACATGAGGATTCGCAATAACAAACCAAAATGAAGCAAAGTTGTTTTCACGCGAGTATGCATGCAGTGAATTCATCAGCACTAGCAAAATCAGCTCACGAATACCCAACAATAAGTGAGTGAATATGGGGCTTTTATGGGTGTCACGGCGTGAAGAAATTGTAGTGCTCCTATGGAGCTCATATTGGCGACATGGCGTGGCGTAACTACGTTGTGCTCATATGGAGCTCAAATTGGTGTCACGGCGTGAAAATTTGTAAAAATCAAAAAAATTTTAATAAAAAAAATCTGGTCGTTTTTTTTTCATGTGCTTTATTTATGTTCCTGCCTATATGCTAATTGGATTAAACGTATCCTGCCTCGTTAAAGGTTTTACCTACCCTCGGGATTTGAACCTAAGTCTTCTAATTCTAGAGCTGAGCGTGCTACCTACTTTGCCATTCTAACACTTCTGTGAACTTTCTTTGTTTCATCGTCTACTTTTATCATTCTTGATTTTCATCAATATGCATATCGCCGTCATATCGCACTCATCGAACTTATCACTGAGAACATGCATATTGCAGCCATGGAATGTATCATTGAGAAACATGCATATCGCTGTCATACTGCGTTTGTGAGATGTAGTATCACTGACAAATATACATATCGCCGTCATATTGCACTCATCGAATGTATCACTTAGAAACGTCCATACCGCCGTTAAAGGATGTATCACTGAGAAACACGCATATCGGCGTCATGGTGCGCCCATCGAACGTATCACTGAGAAACGTGCATATCGCCGTCATATAGCTTGCATAGCATGTCTACTACCAGTGCTAACCCAGTGAATTCACCAACAAAATTCATTGGATGACTTCCTGATGACGTCAATCTGCAAATATTCATTGTAAAATTTAAATTTGCCGTCTTATGACTTCATCTTCTAGTCAACGGATGATGCATTTTGAAACGACGAATTCAAGTGACGATGTATCTCAAATTCATAGTACCGAATGAGCTCATGAAACATCTTCATCATCGTAAACGAAATTGCGTTCATATTAAATACAATTCATGAGAATAATTAATGCTAGCATTGTGAAAACACGCCAAAATGTCTATACATGGCTTCAATATGACGTAAAATGACGTAATATGTTTGTAAACGACATATTGAGATTAAAATATGTTGTACATTGATGATAATAAATGAGTTCATGGCTTTGCATCACGACATGTAGTCAATATGCTGTAAAATTTGCTTCATCAATTGTATGCACGGTGTGATAATCATGACTGTCTAACTGGCGATGAAAAGTGAATTGTCTACAACAATGTCAGTTAAAAAGACCATGGTTGAAGCGTGGGGAGGCTGCCCAGACTGTTGCATAGGCTGGATTACACCCTCAGAAGGTCACCCTCTTCATCTGGTGGAATTGGAAAGGAATCTATTATGAGTTGCTGCCGGCCAACGAAACGATTGGTTCGACCAAGTACTGCTCCCAACTGGCCAAAGTAAGGCGAGAAATTGACCAGAAGCGGCCCGTAGGGGCGAATAGTAAGGGTGTTGTGTTCCACCAGGGAAACGCTAGACCACACGTTTCTGTGGTGACCCGGAAAAAGTTATTGCAGCTTGAGTGAGATGTTTTGGTGCATCCACCGTATAGTCCAGACCTTTTACCTTCGGACTATCACTTGTTCCGCCACTTGAATGACTTCTTTGCCCACAGATCTCAGGACTTCTATGCTTAATAATGAAGAATAATGAAAAATAAGAATAATAAAGAAGAATGAAGAATAATGAAGCATGTGCTGAATAAGAGTGATAATGAAGCTCGTGGAGAGATGGCGGAAAGTCACTGTACCAAGCCATACTAGATTCCGATATTAGCGACACTTATTGGCCGACCATAGAATATCATCGTCACTCGTATAACGCGAATATTTGAAAAGGCATTGAGGATGTGTCGTCTTATCTGACTATGCCATCTTCAGCACAACTCCCCTATACTGGGATGTATTTTTACTTGATTACAGACGAAAATCAGTTAATTGTTTATGGGGTCATCCCATGTAATAGCTATTTTTTCGTTTTTCGGGGGATTTTGTTTCATGAACCATTAAAACACACTATCTTTGCATTTTGACCACACATTTATTAACATTTACACAGTAAAAATGGTTGATAAATAAAAAATAATGATAATTTCTACAGTAAAGAATTTGAGCAAACAAAAATAACGAGTTGAATCGACTTTACACCGTTAGGAAAATACTCATGTGTAAAAAAAGTTGGGTGACGGCTGCCATGATTCCGGAGGTTTTGCTCATCTGAAATCAGAAAATCAAACGGCATTTTAATTTGTAGATCTGCGGCTATCGCCGCAAGTAGAATAAAGTAAAAACAACGAAAGTTGAATTTTTGGCACGGTTTCAAAAGTTAAGTTCAAAGTTTCATCATTTTTCAAGGACTTTTTCGGCCTTAAAGAAAGACTATGGCAGATATCAGAAATATTCTAGTTCGGGTGAGAACTATAGATGAGTTGATTATACCATAACAATTTGAGCAAAATCCGTTCAGTACCGTAAAACAGGGTTAAATTGAGATTAAGGGTTGACAGTTTTTGGGGCTAGCTTAACAGACAGCCAAAATACGGTGTAAATGTGTCACAGACTAATTCTTTTTTAACTTTTTTTCTATTGTTGCTCAAATTTTTTGTGCAAGTTTATTATAATGTTGCTCAAGTTGATTTTAAAGCTACTTATAAGACTGATTAAGTGCCTATAAAAGTAGCCTAGGTACTTGATATTTTTATGTCAAATGTTTCCTTAACAAAGATGACAATTTGATTATAACAAATCGTTGTTTTTCATTCAATTCCATGTATAATGAATAAATATTAATTTTTTTAAATCGAATTGATGTCAAAGTAACTCTTAATCATTGACATAAGTTGCACTTCAATGACTTGTCAAGGAAACCTCACACTCGAGGTTATTTTGACAATTTTTCTCTTAATATAAAATTGTGGGATGATGGCGGGGCTTGACTTTCGTATACATTTGATAGCCGACACATTCTTCTATCGGAGAAAAAAAGTCGGAGTTTAGGATGCTAAAAAGAGTTACCTACAAAAAAAACTTCCAAAACCTGTTTAAAGTAACCCCATCTTACGGTAGTTTTTGACATATCATGGAAGCCAATTTGAAAAATATAAATAGCTTTGAGAAAAACGCGTTCAAACGTTCAACTACGATTTACGCAAAGAAAATGTTGACTCATCATTAGTCTGCTATGCCGCGTCCGTATAACACGCATACATTTTTTGCCATTTGTGCAAAAACATTTTTTTCGATTTTTTGGACCTTTTACATGGGATGAACGCCTTAAGGTAGTAGTCTCGCCACAGTAACAACGAAAAGTTTATTCTCCGCTCAATCGACGAAAGCTTCGAAATATCTTTATAATGTAGGTTGTACATCTCATCAGGATGCAAAAACTTATAAAGTAATAAAAAACCACCCAATATAATTTTTGGAGTTCCAAAAATAACAACGTTCCCTCCATCACCTAACCCTCACTTTTGTATCAGACTATCCATTCCGGCTACTAATGCGTAGACACTCTGCGTATACGGATATGCACGCACGGAAAAAAATATTCGTTCATCCAACCAACATTCAGTTGGTTTAACAAAATGTATCTTTAAATACGTTCAACTTGATTTTTGATTGGCATAACAAACGTTTTGTTAATCTACCTGATAGTTTGAGTGGTGTGAACTGTAGCTTATTTAGCATGTCTGAGCAACTGTTAAAACAACAAAATTTCGAGACAACAAAATGCAATTTGCACATTCAACGATTTCTTTTTCTCCGTGCACACTACTGTAGTCTAGTCTCGCAAGCCCAGCGAATTTTTGTCGTGATATTTAGTATAAACGGAAATACAAAATTTGAACTGTGGCCGGAATAATGGAACAAGTACAACAGTACAGTTAATAATGCAACAAGTACAACAAGTACAGTTCGTTTGGCAAATTTGCCAAACGAAAGACGATCGACAAAAATAGAAAAGTGGTCGAAATTATGACCCGTACAAAAAGAGAAAACGAAAAAAAGAACCATGCAGAGGTTATGAACAACGAAAATGTGGGACATCGTATCGTGAATCGTTGAATTAATGAATTTCAGTTCGATGAATAGATAAAACTTTTTTATTGCTTCAACGAATTTTTTATTTTATTCATTTACTAATTTTGACCTAGCAATATATATATATATATATATATATATATATATATATATATATATATATATATATAAGCTGCCGCGTCTCTAGTTACATTTTCTACCGATTAACGCGCCGAACGTTTGCAGCGCTGCCAGATCGCCGGCTCTTGTCTGCTCCAGTCGTTTCGTGGCGCTAGCATCACTAGACATTGCTTAATTTAAATCGCTATATCTCTGAAACTAGACGATCGAAATTCATGATTTTTTTCGCCCGCTTCATCATATGTTCCTCTGTAGTTGAGAATATTTTTTAAAAATGTGTAGTAAAGTTTCGACGTCATTGCATGAAATGTGAAATTTTCCACCGTTCCCCATAAGAACACGTGTGAAACCGTGCAATCTTTGATTGCCAATATCTCGAATACAGAACGGTGGATCCTCTTGCGATTTTGCAGGCTAATCACTTAATAGTGTCTTGAATGTGTCCTCAAAATAAAAATAAAACTATAAAAAAACGCCTTAGCGAGACTACCTTAAACATTCGAGTTCGTGAAAGGAAGATCTTAACATAACCCTGTCATTTTTTCTATTTGCTCCCTCTTTGCCTGTACAAGGCATAGTTTACGTCATAAACTACCTATTTTTTCCCTTTGGCATAATCCAATATCATTTTCTCCCATCTGAACTATTCACCGAAAAAAGTTGCCTCGCGTGTAAATTATGTTTTTATCAAACGAAAATTCATTCCAAATATAAGCGAAGCAGAATCCACGTATGAATGAGACGTTGTAAAGAGGGAGAAAACAAACAAGTCGAGCAAATGTGTGTTGAAGATAAAATTCGTTTTGGTAATCGAAACTCGTTTTCGTTGAGTCCCCGGGACTGTGTTGCAGCTGTTCTCTCAGGGCTCTCGCTCCACACGAAATAGCCTCGATAATCCAGTGGTCAGTGTCCGAAGAGTGGCACGTGCCTCGTAAGCCATCTCGGCACAGTCGTGTCCTATTGCCCCAAACACGCCCGCGTAAAAAAGGGACCCCTCGAGGGCAGAAAATAAAAACGCCAGGCCGGAAAAAGACCACGTAGACTCGTGACACGCTAAAGATGTAATATAATTTTCACCGGGTATAGGAATAATTTATGCTCCTCGAAAATCATCAATTTCACTTAGACATTCGGTCAAAGAGATAATCTCCGGGGTACGAAAAAAAGAACGCTAAATACGAGAATTCACGTGTTTCTATACACGAGGCGTTTCATGCAGAATCGACACAGGCCGCCTTGTCGGTTTGATCGATATTTACTTTTTTTCGAACCGCTGTGAAACAATTTTTGAAAAACTTCACCACCAACTCTTGAAATTCCCTTTGGTAATTCTTTAGATAAGTAACCGTTCGACGAAAAATTATTATGAGAAAAAGAGAATTATAAATGTTTGGGTTTCGGACCCAAACAAATGCAAACAAACCCAATATAGGCTACGAAATGTTCAAAAATGCCCTATTTTATCACGTGTTTCCGCGAACTTCAAAACCCCATAACTTTTTATGGGAGGGGAGTGAATTTCAGCTTTCCCCGACTGAATATCATAATTTATAACCCAATAAATAAGAAAATAGCAAAAAAAATAATTATGTGCTCATTTTTCGGAAAAGTCACTTGTCTAAAGAATTACCTTCTCTTTCATGGATTAATTCGAACGAAGTTGTTTAGATGACTTTTGTATAACTTTCACCTTACTTTTACAGTAAATTGCCAGCAAGTATCGATATTAAGGTGATTCAACTACGTGAACAATGTTCAACATCGAAAGATAAATCAACGGGTCTGCATAAGCTTAGGGCCCAAAAAAAGCAGGTCGATATTCAATTTTTTTTCTGATGAGAGTATTGGAATGACGAGATTGAGATTTTACACATATTGAATACAAAGTCTTGCCAGATTTGATCTTTTTTATTGAAAAATATTCTTAAAAAATGAAGTTATTATTATTTGAACAAAGGGCCGCCGTTTCTGAATGGCGGACGTGGTTCTAGCAAGTAGAGTAATCTGAAAAGAAAAAGAAAAATTTGTAAATTTAGTATAATAATAGAAATTCGTATGGCTGGGTACTATTTTTTGAAATTTTGAAAGTTACGAAAATGTCGGGCTGTACGAAAGAAGGTTCGATTTTTTACGAAAATAACAACTTGAATCATTTCTAATTAACAAATGGATGAATATATCAAATAACCATCAGCATAGGAACTTCGCCCCCCCCTCCTTGAAAAATGATTTAGCAACAACCTTAGGGGGTTCTGTGGGTCTCGAAGCCAAAAAAAGCATATCTTCTCTATTAAAAAAAATATAATGTATAAATTATTTTATTCAAAATGTTAAGCATATAAAAGAGCAACATTTGAACAATATTTTTTTCAAATTTCATCCAAAAATTTGGGAAATTCAGCCGGTGGGTTCTGACCCGAAGACCCAACAAAAATGTCCTCGTGGTGGTCAGGATAACTCATGATAGCTTTATCTGAAATTAAACAACCAATTCTTTCTGTTAGTAGATAAGTATAGCTCGTGATTGAAGGAAGGATTTTAAAAACAATTGAAATTTGAATTTTTGGCAGAGTTGCATGCAAAATAGTTCAATTTTTGGTACAACTTACACTGCGTATAGCCTTGTAAAGTTAGTTGTAATAAAAAAAAAACTTCGTTCAATCACTAGCCAATGCTATTTTGAAGAAGTGTTCAAAATTCCAATCAGATCGGTGCATTAGTTTTTGAGAAATCGTGTCCACCAACTTCAAAAATAGTTTTTGGAGAAAAATGCGATATACCTGCGTCGCTCCCGGCCGGTCTTTCCTACCGGGGGGAATTCCCGAAGGCTATCTCTCCTAGACTTTTACTCCGATTGACTTAAGGGGTAAGGCCACTCTAGAATTCTCGAAAAATCGATTTTTTTAATGGTCCCCTAGTACCTCAAAAATGATGTCCCAAAAGATTATGGCCGCAGCTCACTACTCAAAACTTCAAACGCGTTTATCTCAAAACTGCATTTTTTAAGTTGGCCGGAAACATAACTCGAAAAATTTTGAACCGATTCACTTGAAATATTGAATATATCTTGAAAAATACATTGTTTATGGAAGTACGTAGGATTTTTTTTTTATATTACATAGTTCATTTCTTATTAACAAGTATCCGACGATTTTTTAGGGATATTTTTCATTTTCCACTTTCGAATTGCGCCATTTGGCCAAAAACCAATATATCGAAAAAAAAATCCTACGTACTTCTATACCAGTTATTATATACACTCGAAAAACATTCATTGGCTCATTATAATTCAAAAATTACAGGAGCTGTTTGTCCGGCTGTGGACCCTGTAAAAACGGTGACGTCATTGCAAAAACCCTGCTCAGCCGGCATTTTGAAATTAATCGCATTAAAAAAATTATTGCACACAGTCACTGATATGTATGATAAACACCCTTTTTTGTAATCTCGATTTATTTTGTAGTTTTTCTGGAAAAAAAATCCCCAAAAAGCCTATTTTTTGCCCTCTAGAGTGGCCTAAGGCCTTAAAACTTTGGGAGAATATTCTAGACATATTGTACTATTAGATAATAAAAAAAAATTTAAGGATTTTTAAAAATGTTCAAACCCACCGTAACCCCTTAATCTGCAATGCCAGCACCATACATTCCGCCCAAAATAACATCGTTCTCTTTTCTAGAAATCCGAAAATCCTCGAGTGGCTTTACCCCTTAAGCAAAAACTGCACAAAAAAACCGATAGGAAAACAATAAGTGCATCGTCCAATTTTCATTCAGCGAAGCCTTGGATTTGTTAAATGAAGAATCATCACAGAAAATATCTGTCCCAGTCCGCTTGCAGATTAACGTAAAAACTGGCGTTGCGTATTCGTCATAGGTTTTCTCTGGTTCGACCTATACGTCAAACAACGGAACATCTCATCTGACCTGGAATTGCCCATGTGTTTTTTTTGTCCTCCAAGTTTGCTCATGCGTATATAAATCCATTGGTGTCTCACTCTTGCAATTCATGAGATACGTTAGTTGCAACGTGGAAGCGAGAATTATGTCACACACGGTGCTCGTAGCTCGTTCTGCTCGTTCTATGTAATGTCACGTTTTCGCTATCGTGGCTACGTGTGGGATTCGTTACACACGCTATATAAGTTAACGTGCCGTCCACTGAAAACACACGGGACTTTTTCCACGCGCTACGAATACCGAACTAACACGTATTCATATGTATATTACGTATTTACACGTGCACCGAATATACCGGTATATCGGTACGCCGATACGAATGTGTATGTATGCATATATATATATTTAAACATACAGGGTGTCCCAGAACTGAATGCGTTCCCTGAAATGGGGGTTGGGGGTGAAAATCTGAGTCGATTGATATAAGCATGTGTGGGTCTCAGATCAACCCCTGAATTATTATACATTTTTAAAGGCGGGCCAATCCGGTATACGCAATCGGCATACGCCGGCTCATCGGGCGCACCTGATTGGCTCGCGTTAAAAAATTAATAATAATTCAGGGGTTGATCTGAGACCCACACATGCTTATATGAATCGACTCAGAATTTCACCCCCAACCCCCCATTTCAGGGAACGCATTCAGTTCTGGGACACCCTGTATATATGAACTATGAATCATTTTGAACAAGTAGATACGACTGTATCTACGTTTGAGTAAACGCGAAACTCGAATCAGGAATAATTACAGCTGTCCTACATTTATTTCCATGATTATTTTTATCATTTTCATTTTTTGTGGTACATAATCACCGCGTCAGTAATTTTGCAACACTTCAAGGTAGCAAATTTTCGAACCTCACTAAATAAAATCTACAGATATTACACAAAGTGCAACTATTTCATGGCATTGAAAATGTAATCAGACTTTACGGGTAACAAAAAACGGATACATGTAAATAATATGGGTTGGTTTTTATTATTTTTCAAATAATATTGTTACATTGAGGTATATAATTGGGTTTGTTTGTATAATAATTGTTATATCATTTTTTAATATAAGTTTTTAATTAATAACAAGATTAGAATGGGGTGGAGAGAGGGCATTTTTCAACCGATTCAGCATGTCGCAGCTCCCCCCACTCGACTACAACCCAGTGGCAGTGGAGTGGGGGTAGCGTTAGTTTCATGTGACATCCAGCTAACTCGGACCCCTATACCCAGCCTACCTCAACAAACATAAACATTTTTTAAAACATTTTCAATGCTAACAAAGAAAACTAGCCGGTCGATGCTGCTAAAATTGTCGAAATTGTTTCATTTTTTATGTGATTCATGACAGAAAAAGCAACATTGAACCTCAAATTTGGGTTTCGTGGGACGGTCTTAAGGGGTTAGGCTACTGTGGCGAATCAGGAATAATTACAGCTGTCGTCAATTTATTCCCATGATTATTTTTAACATCTTCATTTTTTGTGGTACATAATGACCGCATCAGTAATTTTGCAACCACTTCAACATAGCAAATTTCGAGGCATCATTAAAAAAAGAAAACTAGCTGATCAATGCTGCTAAAATTGTTGAAATTGTTTTATTCTTTATGTGATTCGTGAAAGAGAGAAAAATATTGAGCCGCAAATTTAGGTTTCGTGCGATAGTTTTAAGGGGTATTGTGACGACCCGAAAATGAGGGTTACTTGGAATAAAATTGAGTTGAAGGAACAAGAAAGATGATTGAAGAATTATTTGCACATTTATTCGTATGTACATTAGGAAAGTTGTATACTAAATTTCATTTTAAAATATTAATCATTTAAAAAGTTACAAACGGAAGGTCCATTGAACGTGAGGGGCTCAACAGTGTACTTGATTTTAGCCGTCCGGTTGACCTGAAAAAAGAAAAACGATTTTTTTCTCAAAATATATTATATTGGCTAAGACTTGACCGAGCTTTTTGTGGTTATCGTGTTTCAATGATCAAAACAAGGATTTTGAATGTTTTTTTTTAAATAGATTTTTCGATAAAAATCGACATCATTATTTTTAATAAGTTATAAAAAAGATGTTAAGAAGAAAAACGTCGATCAAGACTAAGCTATTATTACACTTAATAAGTGTACCGAATTTCAAGTTAATCCGCTAATAGATTTCGACAAATCGTGTACACCGTTTTGATAACCATAGTTTCGAGAAAACCGCATTTAAAGTTTTACTAGCAGTTTTATAGTTGTAATCATAAGTTAAAATTGAAGGCGTTAGGCCACAGTAACGGGTATAACATTATCCGCGAATTTAACCATTTTTTTCGTATGAAAAAGTGATTCACTCATAAAATTAATTACACATCTATTTAATATGAATATCAAGCTGTTAGAAAAAATATTTTTTTTTTCGATGTACAAAATGGCCGACTACTCGAAACTTCTCGAAACAGTTTTTTTCCAATTGGCGTGACAAATAACTTCAACAATTTTCACTCGATTTACTTCAAATTTTGAAGTTATGTTCCTAATTGCATTTCGCAGTTCGTACGCAATTTCCGATTAATGGAAAACTTTTCATTCTAAGAGCAGTTTATGAACAGTTATAACGAAAATTTTCACTGAAAATTCATTTCTTAAGTTCAAATACCTACAACTTTTGAATAAAACAATATTTTTTAACTTCCGTACGTACTTCTCTAGGTATTCTAATGTAGATTGACGAGAATTTTTGTTTTTTGTTCGAGGTAAAAAAATGTAGATGCAATATGTCACGCCGCGAAGCGCCTAAAAAAAGATCGCAAAAAATATTAATAGTCGGCCATTTTGGACATAAAAAAAAGAAATATATTTTCGAACAGTTTGATATTCATACTAAATAGATGTATAATTAATTTTATGAGTAAATCACTTTTTCATACGAAAAAAAATTGTTAAATTCGCACACGATTTTATACCCGTTACTGTGGCCTTACGCCTTAACGTGCGATTCCTGCACCATATGTCAAACCTTCCTCTTTAATTCGAGTTGCCTCAGGCAACGAACGAATGTTCGTCACTTTCAGCGTAGCCTAACCCTTCAAGAAATAAAATGTTGAAAATGTTGTCCGACCGTGTGGTTTGGCTCTTAGGAATTTCCTACACTGATAAACCCGGATAACGTATCGAATATTTTTCAACGTCATTATTCAACAGTTGCGGAAAAAGATTGTGGTTATCTTTGACACAAGGTATCTTGCAGAAAGGCGACTTTAAAATTCGACGTACTTGACATACTCGAAAATAAAGGAAAAAAAACAAGTGTGAAACCAGCATCATTAAATTTTCCATCAATGACATCGTGATTGATTCTTCGGATGCATGTTTTCGCAAAGAAGCACTCGCTGTTTAAAACAAATTCTATCGCCTGATATACCAACTACTTTAAATTTGTTACGGGTGATATAAAAACTTCAAAATCTTCCCAATTTAGCGAGGGTCATTGATATGAGGAAATAAACATAATCTTATGGCAAAGACGAAGAAAAAGTGGCAAAAAAAATGGAAGTGGCTCATATTTTTTCTGTCGGCCTCATACTCCAAGGTAGTAGATTGCGTTTTTTTTATTCATTTGGAAAATTATTATTTTTTATTTCTTCGAAAAATTATTTTTCTTCATTCCTTTGATAAATTCTTTTTTTTATTCCTTTGATAAATTCTTTTTTTAAATTCCTTTGATAAATTCTTTTTTTTTATTTCTTTAATAAATTCTTTTCTCACTGATCTATTTGTATTATTCGCAGGTATTTTTCATTTATTTGGAGTTTCTTTATCAAACAGTTATGACAATTTTAGGGAAAAAAAACATTGGTATTGGCGATTAATGCATGTTTTGCTGAAAATAAAATAACATTTGGTCGTTGAAGCAAATATTACTAAACCAAAACTTCCAAAGGGTACTTAAAGGGGAATTTGTTAGTTTTGTTTGCATGGTAATTGTTTTGGTGACATGTGACTCTCAACATCCGTTAGTTTTATTGTTTTAACGGGTTTTTTTATAAGAAAAAATATATTATTTCAATAGAAAATTTAATATCTGGAATCGATTCAACGTAGATTTTTTTTAAAATAAAAAAAGCAGCTTCGCCGTCGCCGAGCCCACACTTGTGTGAATCCGAAAACTGACGCTCTTGCAGCTTTTCGTCCTGTTGACTTACCATGACCATTTCGCCATCATGGCTCATAAGCCCTTCATTAAAAACCAAACGGCATTTTAATCTTCATATTTAAGACTAGCGATTCAACTAGAGTGAATACTAAATTACAAAAATTGACTTTTTTATACACTTTTGAAAATTACATTCTATTTTTTACTCATTTTTTCTTAAGTTTTTCGCTCGTACAAAAAAAACTATCGAAGCAGTCATGATAATCCTAGTTCAATCGCTGGCTTATAACATATTAAAGATGCTGTATAAATTTGAACAAAATCGGTGCAGTAGTTTCTGAAATATCACCGTTTCGAAAAATGGTGTTTCGAGAAAAACGCGTTTGAAAGTATACCTGCTCCGTATACCTGTTCCGTCCCAGAGCCGTAACTTGTGAACCACTTCGAATATCGAAAAATCCTTTGGCACACATTTTCTACACATGTTGTAGATGTGATTTATGAAAAAAAAAATCGATTTTTTCGACCCGAGAAACTAGAGGACCGCCTTAAGGCGGGATATACATTTACAACAATTAACAAATCATTTTTTTTTCTTTAAACGTTAGAACTATATATGTAGAATATTTACCTAAAGTTTCAAAACGAAATTCGAAAAATTCAAAGGTTACAGCCCGTCAACGGAGTGCCTCACCGCTCGGATTCGGAGCAGGCGTGAACTTAAAACGCGTTATTCTCAAAATTGCATTATCGAAATTGGCGTGCAGGCTTACTCAAAAACTATTAAGCCGATTGAGTTGAAACTTGGTAGAAACATTGATAATATTGGTACCTTCTACTTGACGAGAATTGTTTTTGAAAAATTGGAAAAAAAACTACTTTTTTCATTCACATTTTACAGAAATGTTGCGTGAAATGTTGATTTTTTTTGTAAATGTGTGCCATTTTCTTAAATTTGCATTTCCTTCATTTTAATTGCCGTCACATAGAAACTATACATGTTCTGGCTGAAAAAAAATTGAATTTTTTTGCAAATCAAAGTCTACGGGAAGCTGACAGCACGCCGATTCACAACTCCCGCGGCGACCTTGCTGTAACACTCTGCCACAGCTCCGTCATTTTAATGATGAATTAATTAAAAAAATTTTTTTTGTATACTTAAATATACTATTAAAGTATACCTACAGTTTGATCATTCTAAAATAACTATTTCTTAGTTTAAAAAATCCCTCAATATTGCTTATTTTTTTCCTGTCTAAATGTATATCCTGCCTTAAAGTTGGTAGAAGACTGGTAGAAGCTACAGCTCATTTAATTTTAGCAATATTTCAATGAAATTTTCAGTTTGGGCCTGTTTGGATCTGTTTGGGTTTGGGTATTTTTGTTTGGCCAAAACGGAGACGTAGCAAATACAGATATAGTCGGCGCGCGTTAAAAAAATACTTTAAATTTCGAAACCTTAGCCTCAAAAAAACTTTTAAATGCAATATCTCGAAATCTAATGTGAACCGCCAAAAATCCCTTTAAGGTTTGTCTTAAAATTTTGAAAGGAAGGTTTCTGCAAAATTTCAGCTCGATCAGAGGGGATTCGAAACTTTATCCAAACACTGTCAAATCACTCGGTACAATATGACAATTTCGTCGCTCTTTGCAGTATGACAATTAGGCATTTCCTTATGTTAAAAAGTGTTTCTACAATTCTAAATTTCATAGAAACGGTGTAGACAATCGATTTGAAATTTAGAGAGTGCATTCAGTATATGACTAAGAATTTACTGTATTTGAATAAAATGGTAACGTATCGTCAATTGTACCAAAACCCCTTAATCTCTTCTATTTTATGTATTTATTTGCAAAATTGCCTTTTCACGAATTGCACTCTTCGAAAAATGAAAATGAGTGTCAACATTTTTCCCTTCGTTCTGCGTTTTAATGAAAAATTGTTGAACATTAATAACAAACAATTTTTGAACAGTCTCGAATATTTGTAAAACAAACTTTCCAATCGTTCCCACGTTCGAGGCGTTCGCTCGTCGTAGAAGCAACAGGCGCATTTATGTTGCTGTGGTCCAAGGCCGGTTGACTCATATACATGCAGACAAAGGGTGTCCAATAGGGTATTTTACTCTATGTAAGAAAAATACTAATAATGTATAAATAAGGTATTCTTCGCAATAAGCCACCGAATAATGTTGGTTTTAATGTATAAAAACACAAAATAAATATTATAATTAATGTTGAAAAAAATACTTTTTCTATCTGCTCAACGAACACGCGAAACGGTAGCCGCCATGATGGATTCCGCCGTGCCGGAACGGTTTTCTATGCCAATTCACTGGTAGTTGACCTAGGCCAATTTAATAAACAGCATTTTAAAGAGGAGGGATTTACCTTCATTTTGGCGTTTTTAAAAAAAAATTACGATTTTTTTTACAATTAGCACCCGGATTTGAAAGCGACCATTTTTCATCGTCTTTTTGTTCCTTTTTGAGTGAACCCCGTTTGCAGTAAAAAAAAAACAATTTTACGCATTTCTTCGACCACAATCATAAAGGGGGAAGCCTAAGCTTCAATTTCTTTTTTTTAAATTTCATACGATTTTTTTCCAACAATATTTCGTTTTTTGTGAAAAAATAGATAATTTGAAAATCGCTCCGGAGTACGAAAATGATGAGATGTACAACAAAACCTCAAGAGAGCAAAAAAGTTGCAATTCTTATTGTGAGTTCACGAGAATTTTTTCAGATTTTTTTTTCGAACATTTTTTTTCTATTTCCGGTCAAAGCTCAATGGATCTGAATACCATAACAAAAATATAATTAAATTTTTGACTTACATATCAAAGTTTGGTGTCGTTGAAGAAACGTCCTCTCGCCGAATTTAATTATATTATTGTGATGAAATGAAACGTAACATTTTAATGCATTTTTATGGCACTTATCGATGTCATAAAATAGAAATAAAAAATCCAGTCGTTTATTACCGTCAAAGGACCACATTGAGACACCTTTCAAAAAAGGGTGTAATACCCTATTATCACGATTTGTTCGTGGTGTGCAATTAAAATGGGACACCCTGTGTATGTGTGCTCACACAGATATATTATCGTGCACGTATGTGTGCACATAGTCGAGTCATGACGTCCGAGGCAAGATTCTGCTGTATATAACCGAGCGCACGGAATGAAGTGTGAATAACCCCACAGTCTCGTCGGCGTTTCGTACTTTCGCCGCGTTTCTGGCGAAACGAGATCACGATCCGCGCGCGCGCGACCTCGTCGACCGTGAAATATTATTAAGTGCTGGTACATACGTACTCGTCACAGAGACCTCGTCATCGCCTTGCAAGAATGAGAAAAATAGTTTTACGAGCAATTAAAACTGATTAAAAAAAACAAGTTCGGTAGAATTAACGGGTCTTGGCTCAAGATGAAAAAGTCAGGTCGATTTTCAATGTTTTTTTTCTGATGAGAGCATTTGGATCATACTTGAGCCTTGTACAATTTATATTTTTAACATATGCAAAAAAAGATTTGTAATAACTAAACTTTCCATGTGTAAACTGTTTAATGAATGTTCACATTTAATTATAAAAATGAAAAAATAGTTATTCCAACGATTCGCGCAGTATTTCTAGGTTTGATATTTGGCAGTATTGGTTCTATCTCCGTCTCTTTTTACTCAACCAGGCGAGTTTAACCTCCATGCTTTTCAACGTCGATCTGTCAAAACAATGTCAGGTGCGGGAAATTTAAGCATTGTATTCGGGCCACGACTGGTAAAAAGCGTCGGCGAAATATGTCGGTTAAAAATAAAATATGTGTGGAAATTCGAATGAGTAAGATGAGGTTAGGACTACAGTCAGCTGTTGCTATGCTTTCACGTCTCTTTATCGTAGCGAGTGGTTATAAATCCAATACCGGAAGTTCAAATTAAACTTGACATTACATAAAAATTTGGTCAATAAGCGTAAGTTTTTCTGAGAGCACTGGATTACTACACTGAGAAAAGAAAATCGTTGAATGTGCAAAATGCATTTTGTTGTCTCGAAATTTTGTTGTTTTAACAGTTGCTCACACATGCTAAATAAGCTACAGTTCACACCACTAAAACCATCAATTAGAGTGACAAAACGTGTTTTATGCCAACCAAAAGTCAAGTTGAACGTATTTGAAGATACATTTTGTTAAACCAACTGAATTTTGGATGGATGAACGAATTTTTTTTTTCTGTGTACAAGTGTTAAGTATGTAAACCCGTGCGAAAAACTGATAGGGCATCTCTAATAAAAATAAGGGTTTTTCAGGGCTTTCCTAGTGCTTTCCCTAGTGGGGATTTCCACAATGGGCCCAGACTTGGCCATTATCTGGATAAACTTGTAGGGATTTCCACAATAGGCCCCGACTTGGCCATTATGGGGATAAACCTGTAGGAATTTCCACAAAAGGACCCGACTTGGCCATTATAGGGATAAACCTGTAGGGATTTCCACAATAGGCCAAGACTTGGCCAGTATAGGAATAAACAAGTACCCGTGCGGAAAACTGATAGGGCATCCCTAATAAAAATAAGGGACTTTCAGGGCTTTCCTAGTGCTTTCCCTAGTAGGGATTTTCACAATGGGCCCAGACTTGGCCTTTATGGGGATAAACTTGCAGGGATTTCCACAATAGGCCCCGACTTGGCCATTATGGGGATAAACCTGTAGGGATTTCCACGAAATGACCCGACTTGGCCATTATAGAGTTAAACCTGTAGGGATTTCCACAATAGGCCCAGACTTGGCCAGTATAGGGATAAACAAGTGGGGATCTCCACAATAGGCCCAGATCTGACTATTATAGCGATAAACCAGTATAAATAGCTTAGGCTACATGGTTGATGGTATTTCAATTATTCAAATCGATTATATACATCGATCGAATAATATTATCGAACGCAAATTGGGAAAAAGCGTAAGGGCATTAGCAAATAAAAAATCAACGATGAACACAAATATGCAGACAAACATCAGACAGTATTTATTTATCAAATTAAATAAACCTTTTACATAGATGCAAACAATTACTCGTGGTTTCACTCATACATGGAGTAATGCTAGCACATAAGTGTGAACAGTCCCAACCGGTTTTCTCGACATTTTTATAGCAACTAATTTCCGCTCAATACTCATCATAGGGAAAATTATTTCTTCTGAAGACTTCGCTGATATTTCCCATTCATAAACTTTATCTGACTGCGTAGGATAAGTAAATAAATTGGTCTTTGTTTTCCAGATCTTTCCCTCAATGGAAATAGATTCTAGTGATTCAGTAGACCCATATATTTTTTTTACTTCTACTATACATCCATTCCTTACAATGGATTATTTTTTGTATTAATTTTGTCATGGCAGTTTGTCATAAAGGCTCACATGCAAATACGCAATCACATTTCTACGCGCGCACACATACATACACATGTATTCACGCCCACACCTATGCACATGGAAATTACATAAAAACAAATACAGATATACCTTGACGCATTTAACATACACGTATATCCACTGATACGGATATTTTATGGTGCTGAAATGGTTATGATGAGGCGCCGTTGAGGCATTTTCAGGGCGCTAAAATGGTTTTGATGAGGCGCCATTGAGGCAACTTATAAGGTCCCGGTCGTTGCGCCTTTAATGGCCCTTGTTGACAAAGTGTGACCGGCCGCTAACGGCCTGTGGCTTCCAGATTAGGGCCCGAATAAAGTTAGGGGAATATTATTGGGGCCCGATCACAGCCCCAACTCAATTTCCGCACGGGAATCTGATTATTTTTAAGAATCTGACGGATTCCCACTATTATATACACTTTTGTAGCGACCTGAAATTGGGTTTTTGTATGTATTCTCGGAATTCCTTCACAAAAATACGCAATTTTAATATTTCTTTTCTCTGTAATTTGGTCTATAAACGACCCTGAAATTTTACAGACACGATTATTAATATATTTAGTGAAGCTATAATTATGAAAATCCTATGGATTGAAGTCTGGCGATAGGACTACCTTAACAAACCATCCAAGTCCTCACAACCTCCCATATTAACATTTAAGGCGTTTCGGGAGAATCGACTATATTCTACCACCTGATTCAAATTTATACAGTAAATGCTTTGTCATATTCTGAAGGCACCCTCGGAATTTTAAATCGATTGACTACACCGTTTCTGTAAAATTTGGAATTGGTGAAACGCTTTTTGAAGGGGTTATCTCATGTAACGGGTCCAAAAAAAAATGTTTGCACAAATTGCAAAAAAATGTGTGAGTGTTGTAACATATCAGACTAATAGTGAATCAACATTTTCTTTGTGTAAATCGTAATTGAACTTTTGAGCGTGTTTTTCTTAAAAATGTATTTTTAAAATTGGCTTTCATGATATCTCAAAAACTATTGAACGGATTTCGCTCAAATTTGTATGGCTTATTCAGCACATCTATAGTTCTCACCCGAACTAGAATATTTCTGATATCTGCCATAGTTTTTTTTAAGCTCAAAAAGTCGAAATATGCGAAACGAAAAAAAAAATCGAAACGACAAAAACTATGTGTAAAAGGTGGCGTGGCTTTGTGCTTTAACGCAGAAAACAATTGCTTCCAAGCATTCCATACATCGCAAAGGAATGTTACGACACAATGTAACATGCCATACTCCCTTCATTGCTTTATAACCAGCCCCCTGATAAAATGTATTAAAAACTAAATATTGCGTTTATTTTTTAATTTATTAAAATCGGCTATAAAGTAAATTATCTTTTCATTTCTACGTTGTTGAGTTATGAAGGGTTAATGCGTAGTCTTGCGAAGTTAGTGTTTTTTTAAATTGAAATATATTGATAAAAAATGAACTTATTGTTATCTAAACAAAGTGCTGCATGGCCAATCGGCGTAGAGGCTTCTGGAAACGAGGGTCATCAGAAATTAACAATAAAAAATATACTTTTGTATAATAATAAAACTTTCTTATGACCGGATACTATCTTGAAATTTTGAAAATTAAAAAAATGGCGAGCCGTTCAAAAATATCGATTTTCGACCAGAGAAAACGACTTTAATCATTTGTCATCAACGAATATGTAAACATATTCAAAATATTTCGATGATACGGTAAAAAGTATTATAAACTATGCTCTCTCCGAATTTCAATTGAATCGGATGGATAGATTTTGGGATACGGCTGACATTGTTTCATAAAACATAATTTCGAGAAAAACGCGAAAGAAAAAAGGGCGAATCGCAGCAGGGCGATTTGCCGTAGCGTCTCTCCGAATTTCAATTGAATCGGATGGATAGATTTTGGGATACGGCTGACATTGTTTCATAAAACATAATTTCGAGAAAAACGCAAAAGAAAAAAGGGCGAATCGCAGCAGGGCGATTTGTCGTAGCGCATTGGGCGATCTGACCCTTCACAAAAATCGCCATAACTCGGTCAATTTTTGGAACTCTTACAAAATTTTAATTGTAAATTAAACTTAACACCCTAGGCTACCAAACCATACGAAAGTTTTTCCCCCTGAAATCTCAATCTCAATTGTCCCGGCGTGGTGACAAAAAATTGCCATTTTCTAAAATGCGGACCAATAATTTTGCAATGTATCTTCGAGTAACTTGGGGATAGTACGATATCCGGGGCGCCAAATTTTGACCGTTGATTCTTGATATTTGAAGCAAAATAATGAGAATTTCAAGAATAAAAAATTTGCCATTTTGGCTTCCTTAAGGAATTATGAGTGCTTTTAGCGGTAATTGGAAATACGCCAAAATTCAACGATTGTTGTTTGCTCAGGGGTACAATATCTTAATTTTATCGCAAATAATGGAAATTGACCGGGCGGGCTTCAAAAAGTATTTCTTTGTTTGGGTTTGTTTGGGTTTGTTTGGTGGTATCATATAAACACCACTAAACGTAGTATTTATATGATTTTCAACATAAATTCCGAGATTATGATGCTTAATTTATTCATATTCTCTGTTTATTTATAACAATAAGAATTGTTCCATATGATTACTACACCAAATTACTAAACAATATATTTACACAAACTTAGAGCCTTACAAGTCCGAAGAGGGATGAACCATATACTTTTAAACCCTCTTCGGACTCCTAGCGATTAAAAGTACTACTTTACTCTCGGTCTAGTCGCACTTATAAGCGAGGAAAACATGGTAGTGGTATTTAAAACACATATTTGGCTTCTGAGACACTATTGAAACTATAAATTTCCAAGTTACCTTGTCTGATGTTCCTTGAAATTTTCAAATTCGAAAAAATCGTTATTTTCGACAACTACCGAAAAATTCTAATTTGAACGCAAAATAAGCGAAATATCAACTTTTACCACTATTCATATTTTGTTTATTTCGACTTGATAACTCTACATTCACCGTCAAATCTTGGCACCCCGGATATCGTACTTTCGCCAGTAACTTACTTCGTCATCATTCGAAATGGAATAATGATATTTCTTTGTTTTCCCGGCTTCACGAGGATCGACGCTGCGCCCATTTGAGGTGGTCGCTCGTTTTAGAAAAACGTAATACAAATAACGTTTCGACTGCGGGAGTAGAATTAATGTGCCTATTATATCTTACTATTCTTTCCGGTCTCGTTTGCTCGTCATTATCGGAAGGTCGAAGGGAACACACGCAGGTATAACCTAAATTTACGACAGAAGGGGACAGAGGGTTCGAGGGTCGGAGAGGAGTGGAAAAAAGCGCGACGAACTGAAGAAGGAAAAAAAAGAATGAGACTGATTGATGATTCATTTAATGCCTTAGTAAACACCTTTAGGCAAAACAGCTGCAGAACAGGTGAACTAATAGTACAATAAATAAAAATAGCATGTATGTTAACTAGCATCACATATATGTGCTAGCATGTCAATAAGAGTAGTGAGATAAAAAGCAGTTATTAGGGGTACAAGTGTAGGCTCAGAATTGAACATTCAAAGGCCATCATGTTAAGGTTGTTATGGGGTTAAGTCAACATGTTACCACCGAGCTGAATTTTTTTCTGGACCTTTATAACATTGCTGATCCTCCCGTGCAGTTTGAATACGATCCACAGTACCGTTTTGTAGAAACAAAATCGGCAACTCGACGTATTTCGTGGGCTAATTACATTACGATTATGGAAAACTGCCGATCATTTTTCAGTACATTATTGATATGTACTGAACGTGAATGTTACCACGGGCCTGAAAAAATAGGTATGGTTCGACTAATTATCGGACTAACCCATGGTACCCTGAAAATGAGGATTCACAGTACCGTTATAAAATTATTAATGTTTTTGATAGCGAATTTGTGCGAAAATCAAGCACACAAAATTTTAGACTGTGCAAACATGGCAACGTCGTAGACGGTGCAAATACTACCTATCTTATCGGTATTTGGTAATTATGCATGGGAACCTCAAACTATGTTCAGAAATTATACATTTCTAGACATTTCTAGGCAAAGACAACATAACGCAGATTTTTTTTCATACATACATTTTTTTTAGAATATCGGAAAATTATTCAAGTTTTTGATTTCTTCGAGATTATAGACACCTTTAGTACATACTTTTTCTTTCCGGCGGATTTTTTTTACTCGGACCGATATCCATATTTGACAGCTCCTTGGGCCGATATTGAGGTTACGAACGGAGCGCATATGTCTCTAACTTCGCGACACTTCTGCCAACCTGGGCATCATGATATACCACGATTTACGACGTTGCCAATTCGTTTCGCGTTAATTGAGCGAGAAAAAGTTATAGAAAATAATTATACAAAGTAATGAAAATAGTTAATGTAATCACCGAATGTTCAAAAATGCATATTTTTACAAATAGATTTAGTAAACTAGTTCGACAACGTACGTTTAATATGGCGATTATTCGAAAGCTAACAGTTGGTAACAGTCAATCGGCTCCGTGCATAAGCATAGGGCGCTCCCCTCGTACTTCACCCCCGACGGCTAAACCCCATAACAACCTTAACAACAGCTCTTTATTATATTACCTTCTTACACACGTATCACTGTTTGATTCGGTTATCGGTGACGAACTCCTGATGCTAACGTCTTTGCTATCATTTCTCCCATAACAGACGAACTCTCGTCGCTAACATTCCACCACATCAAGTCGGCATAAGCGCCCACGAGAGTAAGTTTTAAAGGATTTTTATCGTGAAAATTGGGGTTTTATTGTGCAAAAATAGGAACAATGCTCGTCGAGTCGCCCCCAACAATTCTGCAAGTCATTCTTGCGTTTGACACGAGTCTTCGTTCAATAATGCCTCCAATTCTGCATCTTCAAACGTTTGTCGCCTTCCTTCACGTTCCTTATCCGCCGTGTCAAAATCACCACTTTTGAACCGTCCAAACCAGTACTCGCACATTGAGATTGATAGAGCATGGTCCCCATAAGCCTCACACAGCAATCGATGATCAGCTGCTTTTCTTCTAATGGAAGCAGAAAAGTAAAGCTTCCCGCAAATTGCGTTTAGTTGGCACAAAAGTCGACATATTTAGAGTTCAAAAAAACTATGGTGTTTACACTTCGACAAAATGAGACCTACTGAAAACTAAAGCCTAATGATGACACTTTAACATGAAGGTGGTTAGGTTACGGTTCGATGCGGTTTAATACTAGTAACGCCCTCTCTTGTAAATCCTTCGAAACTTACTTGTACCCCTAATAGAGGGATGGCCCAAATCATGTGCATATATCAACCGCAACAAAATATATCTACATTTAATAAAATCCAAGATAAAGAATAAACAACTAACACAGGAGAGAGAGAGAGAGAGAGAGAGAGAGAGAGAGAGAGAGAGAAATGGCATTATATATACAGGGTGTCCAATAGGAAGTTGCTGAAACTAATCGACTGTCATTTTAAAACACGTGCACAGAATCAGAAAAGCCAAATTGCTTTAAATAGAGGAAACTCTGCAGTTTTAAACGCACATAAATAAAACCCAGTGAAATATTTTTCATGTCAATTTATTACATCTTATAAAAATAACGAAAAAGTACAGTGATTAATGATAGATATTTTCGACGTGCGAACCGTTAGATGGTGCACAAAAATCAATTCTCTTTTGAAAACTGTGAAAAACTGTGTCCAACATATCGTTCGTAATGCCGCGAACAACTTCCTGGATGGCCGCGATCAGTTCTTCTACTGTGCTGGGGTTTTTAGCGTAACAATGATCTTTAATGTAACCACACAAGAAAAAATCACAAGGGTTCAGGTCCGGTGAGTACGGAGGCCATTCTAGTCCGCCTTGAGCAAATTTAGGGTACCCCAGACCGATTACTCGAGTCCCATATACGCGATGAATAGCTTCAAACACCTCATGAGCCCGGTACGGCGTCGCTCCATCTTGCATAAAGTAAACATTTTTAACCAGTCCCCTCTTTTTTGCGTAAGGGAAGAATTTCGTTTCCAAAAGCTGTTTGTAACTCTCTCCTGTTACCGTAGATTCCAAGAATTGCAAATAAATTCCTTTTACTGAAATCGCTGCCCATGCCGTTACTTTCTGTGGATGAAGGGACTTCGCTAGCGAAATGTTGGGATTTTCCGTTCCCCAAAATCGGTAATTTTGCTTGTTTACGTACCCATTCATCCAAAAATGTGCTTCATCGGAATAAATAATCAATTTCTCATTAAGTTCTTCGGCTTCAAACATTCCCGTAATAGTGTTACAAAATTCAATGCGTTTCGTCATGGCATGTTCAGTTAACAATTGATGAGTGCTTATTTTATACGGATGAAACTTTAAAAAATATTTCAATATGTTGTGTAATGATGATTTGGTTATTTTTAATGCTTGTGCAGCTTTCCGAATCGAATCATTTGGATTTTGTTTGAAATAATTCTCAACTTCGTTGATCTTCTCTGGTGTAGTCACCGTAACAGATAGACCTGGCAACTCGTGTCTACGGTCCTGGAGTGTACCATACTTCACGAAGTTATCGATTATCCTACAAAAATTAACGTAAAATTACTTCAATGCAGTTTATTTGAATTGAAACACAAGTTGTGTGATAGATAAATATGAATAAATATTAAATTCTTACCTTTTCAGAGTGTTTTCGCTGGCAACTCTATGAGTTCCAAACTTAGTACGAAACCCTCTATACGCATTACTATAAATTTTTCCCCTCGAGAAGAAGCACTCAATAAGATATACTTTTTCTTCCGTGGTGAGCTCACTCATTTTGACGCGCGCGTACTTGCTTCAACCACGGCTGGAATAAAACTGCCGGGCCTCAGGTATGCGCCTTAGAACAAGAAACCCCTATTGAATTCATGGAGGGAAGAGACACTTATTTAGTTTTAGCAACTTCCTATTGGAGGACACCCTGTATAAATATATATGTATGTGTGTGTGTGTGTGTATATATATATATATATATATATATATATATATATATATATATATATAAAGACCGTTTATAACGCTTTCTTGAGTAGAGCGAGCCCATCTGTTGGGGCACCTGACACGATTCACCTGCCACAGGTATGCGAAGCGCCCTAGCACGGACATCATCAAGAGAGACTGCGTCAGGTGCTTCTTCTACAGACCGGTGTTCCTGCTTCTCCTTTCTCTCTCTCTCTCTCTCTCTCTCTCTCTCTCTCTCTCTCTCTCTCGCTCTCTCTCTGTCTCTCCCGGCTTGTTGACTTCAGCGGGCTATAACGGCGCGTGTTTGCGCGTGAACAAAGAAAAGTGAAATTCGAGGCAGTCTGCTCGCCCAACGGACACACCGGTGCTCGTTTCTTCCTACTTCGCGAACCGCAAACGTGTCTCCACGCTGATCCCACATTACGCAGATGTATCGACGGGCGCGTCGAATAATTTCGACAAAAAAAAGAATCGAACTGTGCGTGCAAGAGAACGTCGCTTTTCGTCCCCTCTTACTTTCGTACGATTTCCATTTTTTGTTCTTCTCGTCCTTGGGAGTTGCCAACAGAGAGGCCGAACCACGACTATAACCTATGAAAACATTTTGTGGATCAATTTGCATTTATTTATCTCTAATCCGTGCGGTTTTTTCCCCTCCGCTACTTGCGCAAGTAGTTGCGCAAATTGGGCAAGCGACTTGAGCGTCAATTGAAAAATTCCCATTGCTAAATTCGCTTCGCTCGCTTGTGCCTAGGACATTGGCGAGACATCCGTCAGTTGTCTCGTCAACACGATGTTTGAACAGTTGGACTTTGCATTACTCAGAGAGCAAACTTTGCCGACTATACGCTCGAGGAGTGAAGACACTAGAGCTTGGAATGTTGGAGGTGTTTCTATTACCGGTGTTATTTCGATATCGACGGGTTGTAATATAGGAATACCGGTTTCTTCTCAGATAGACACATGTAGCTCATATCGGCAAAATATGTAGATCTTCTATAGAGGCATGGGAAATCACACAGCTATGTGTCCCCTACACTGAGAAAAAAATAATTGAATCAAAAACATATATTGGTTGATCCAAATAATTGTCTGAACGCGGAGTGCCACCGACATATGAGATTATTACAATACTATAAAATATTGGAAAATGTGATTGGTTTGAATAACAAATTATTTTATTTGAAAATCTCTTCTGTTCTCTGAATATCTACATTATCCTTCAGATAAAATTATATTCTATTGAAATCAGTCTATATACAATCCGTAGATGTATGGATGAAACAATTAAGCGCTTGCTACAACATTTTTCAGTTCGTACAAAAATATACTCAATAGAATGAATTATTTCTTTACTACATCGAAACGAATGGAATGGAAGCCGGTGAGTTTCATTTAACGTTGCGTGTTCACCAAGTGTATAAGTATTGAAGGATTGCTAAGGGAATCGCGATTGAGATTTTTTTGCGGGCACGAGCCATTGTTCTCCCGTAATTTCAGATATCGATTAAATTCGGTAAATCCAACCACGTGGACACTCGGTTGAAGCCGCTAATAGTTCGTCGCACCCACGCTGTAGTCTGAGACCTGGCGTTGCGTAAAGCCAAAAGACTTGTTTGCGCCAATTCCACTTCGAGAACACACAAAATCTGATGGTTTCTGTTATGTGGCCTGCAGATAAATTCTCGATACATCAGAAAAAAATATTATTTATCTGTACACATTATTTTAATTGATTTCTCTTTTGTTTTTTTTTCGACACGCAGATTGCTTTTAAGTTTAACTATGTAATTTTCTCAGAGCGCTTTGTAAATTATCTTACAATTGACACCGTACAGTCGTACATCGACGTAGATTAATCAATAAAAGTTGTTTCTGTATCATCGCAGTATTTTTAATATGTACTTTAATAAACAGGCATTATTAAAAAATTACTAATCATCTTGTCTCATAATTTAGCGGATCTATTTACCTTATTGTCTTCGTCTTCCATTTGTATTTATAATTCATCGTAGGGAGAATACTTTTTTCGATGATTTATATTCAATTGATTTTCTACCAATTCAATGTATACGTTGCATATGCTCACATCGAAATTTTGTTGGAGTGACTCAATGTTTATTTGGTTCATATTAAGCTGATGCTCTATCTGCCATTTATTCGATTGGTGTAAAACCAATTTTAATTTAATTTACTGTATGCAGCTTCAACTATGTTATATCAGTTGTCAGAACCCACTCCGTCATTCAGGGCAAACCAACATATAGTTGGATCGACTATAGCAGCGTTGGGGGGTTTTCTTTTAAAATATATCTTCAGCGGTACGGACTATACATGAACTTTTATCAAAAATATTATGTATTGACTGAAATATGCTCTGCAATTTATTCAATGCACACATGTTTCATTCTACTGTATATGTTTTTCGTTGAACTATATATTTTGAAAATGCTTTTAAGGGAGAGATTACCGACCCAACCATTCATTATGTTCAAATAAAGTTTGGTTTCAAGACACCGGAATTATAATTGGAAGTACTCTGTGCGTTTTTGGATCAAGAAGAAGTTTGGTTGCCGGAAATAAATATATATTTGTAATTCAACCAAATTTCGCAGTGAATTCAATCGTTCATATCGTTCGCCACCCGCAACTGCAGGATTTGGTTGATTCAAACAACTTTTTTTTGACAGTACCAAACGTTTTTCTGAGTATATAATTTCGGTGGAGCTCGGCCATGATTTGGTTGAATTTTTTCAACCAAATGCGCAAGAAACCAATTTTTTCTTTCGCATAATTTTTAACCAATTCAGACATTTTCTTAATATTCTTCAATAAAAATAACATATTAATATTTTAACGAAGAATGTACTTGAAAATCAATAACGGATATGGTGAAAAAATAAAATAACATATTTACCCAATAGAAATTTTATCTGAATCAAACGAGCGAAATTCAATTTTTCTTGTGTACTCGAATCAACAGTATTCATTTTAAGAACTGAAACGCTTTTTTTGTTCGTTGCAGAAAATGCATTCAAAACTATATCATTTGTTCGAGATAATTTTTTAGATAGCTTCAATAATATATTGTTTTCGGCTAACAATATATCTTTTGACTGAAAAAAAACTTTTATTTTTATCATGTTATTGAAGTCAATAGCGTTTTGTTTGGACTAATAAATCCGATTATTTACACCAACAATTTTACAATTGAATCAACGAAAATTCATTCAATACCACCAATGATATTGGGTCAATGATTGTTTGTTCTCAGTGTAGAGTGCTCCACTTCAAGTCATGTTTGCATCACATGATGATTCACAATAACAAGTCGAAATAAAGCGGAGTTGTTCTCACGCAAGTATGCATGCAGTGAATTCATCAGCACTAGCAAAATCGGTTCACGAATATCCAACAATAAGTGAGTGCACATGAGTGAGTGAGAAGAAATTGCGGTGGAGCTCATATTGGCGGCATGGCGTGACGTAACTATGTTGTGCTCATATGGAACTCATATGGGTGTCACGGCGTAAAAAACAAATCCAAAAATGTTGGATAAAAAAATGTGGTAGTATTTTTCGTCTCCATATACTTTATTTATGTTCCTGCCTATACGATAATTGGATTAATACGTATCCTGCCTCGTTAAAGTTTTTACCTACCCTCGGGATTTGAACCGACGTTTTCTAATTCTAGAGCTGAGCGCGCTACCTCCTTAACCATTCTAACACTTGTGCAAACTTTCTTTGTTTCTGTGCCTATTTTTATCATTCTTGATTTTTATCAATATGCATATCGCCTTCATATTGCGCTCATCGAACGTATCACTGAAAAACATGTATATCGCCGTTATTGGATGGATCACTGAAAAACACGCATATCGCCGTCATATTGCTTGCATGGCATTGCTACCAGTACTAACCCAGTGAATTCACCTACAAAAGTCATTGGATGACTTCCATATGACGTCAATCTGTAAATATTCATTGTAAAGATCAAATTTGCGGTCTTATGAGCTCATCTTGTAGTCAACAGGTGATACATTTTGAAAGGACAAATTTAAGACACGATGTATTTCAAATTCATGACACGGAATGAGCTCATGAAATGTCTTCATCAACGTTAACAAAATTGCGTTCGAGTTAAGTACACTTCATGAGAACAATTGATGCTACCATAGTGAATACACGCGAACATGTCTACACATGGCTTCAAAATGACGTAAAATTTGCGGATATTAATTGCGGACACTTGAGCATAGCGATATGAGTTCGAAGTGCTCTAAACGTACGATGCATTCGTAAACGACATATTGAGATCAAAATGTTTTGTACATTCATGATACTAAATGAGTTCATGGCTTTGTATCACGACGTGTAGTCAATATGCTGTAAAATTTGCTTCTGGGGGGGGGGGGGGGGCACGTGCCGCCACCCCCCAAGAAAAAATTCTAGATCCGCGCTTGGTGACTTGTTTTTATTAAGTGCCACTGTAATTTATCAATGATTCAGGAGGGCCCAACTTATACCCCCACAAAATACGGTCCTCCACGAAAGGAATACCTTCTGAAACCTAAGGTCTGTTTTATTACTACTTGAGTCTGTTACATGGTATTTTTGTATCAATCTTTAAAAATGGTGGAGGTATGGCATGGTCTTCTGAAAGGGTTGCGGTGGATGTTGTCAGGCGGCGTGACACGTAGCGTCGGCGAGATTAATCTGAAATGAAGCCAACAAAGATTTTTCTTTCACAAACACTCATACGCAGAATATGAACCAAGAAAAAGTGAGAAATGTTGAAAATCGATTGAATGGCACGGTTTGAAACAAACAGATTCAATTTTCCGAAAAAAATGGCTACATTTTGCAATAAAAAATTTTCTTTTTGTAATTTTCAAAAACATTGAGGTTCATGTTTTAGACAATAAGATTATAAAGACTTATACGAAATATTATCAGAATCGGACGATTAGTTTTTTCGCTATACGTCACGCCAATTTTGAAAATGCTGTTAAGGCGTTACCCCCACTTGCAGCGCAAAAAAGGCCTTTTTCATGAATGTTTTTTAAAGAAAACTACAAAATTTTTTTAATCGATCAATATACCATCTTAAAGAACACATCTTGAAGAACTTTCAGTAATTTTTTTATTGAAAAATATTACATTGTTTAGTGGCAAATGGCCGTCAATGAAATAATGTTTTTATATACACGGTTTGCGGTGACCAACATTGCGGTGAAGTGGATCATCTGAAAAAAAATGCAGATGGATTTAGTCAAATATAAGTATAAACTAGTCTTTAATCGAAGGATTTTAAAAAATATTCATTTTTCACAAAATGGCGGACAGTCAAAGTTAATGGTTCGATTTTAACGAAAAAAACGGCCGTTTTTTGGCTATAAAACGGCCATTTTTTTCGAAAAAAAAATCGAACGATTAAAGACTACATTTTTATATATTAAATAAGCCTGCAAAATTTCAAGGAGATCGGTTCATTAGTGTTCGAGTAATCTTGGTCACCGACTTCAGACTAGACTTCAGAAAGACTTCAGACTAGCCGGTCGTTTACACAACGGATTCTTCTCTTTCAACGCTCATATCTCAGTCAATTTCGTTCGGATCGACTTGAAATTTTCAGGACATATTCTCAGATACTTATACTTCAAAAAAATGCAATAAAAAAATCGATTTTTTCAAAATCGCAAGTGGGGGTAACCCCTTAAGAAGATAGTGCCATATCGCCGCCATTTTTTCAAATTAACAATTTTGAAAAATACGATGTAACAGCCATAAGGAGTAATAAACCATACCCCAAGTCTCAAAAATGGGGACGAAATCTTTCTTTATTAAAAAAAATCATGAAAATGACCAAATGTTTTCCTCGTCTAAGGTTATCGCCCCCCTCAAAGAAACGTAGGCGCAGTAGATCGTCGACTCTGCGCAGCTGACCTTGTGCCTTTCGGTGGCGCGTCAATTCTCTCAGCATGCACGGTACACATGCGGATGCGTGATCGAAGTTCTCTAAATCGAGGTCCTATCGTAGACGAGAATGAGGAACGCGACGAGATGACGCGTCCTTTCGTCCTCGAGCGTGCTTCGCGACTATATATAGCACGCGCTCGCGCCATTAATTAAATCCGAGTCGGTCGAGCAGATGGTCAATAAGACGACGTACGTACGCACAATTTTTAAGCCTTGAATTTCATTTTCCCACGCGCTTGGTCAATCCGCCCAGCCATTGACGCGTCTGCTTTGAGCAATCGAACACAATGATACCAATATGAGGTACATGTGTCTATCTGGGAAGAGAAAATGTAAAAATGTCTTGCCCACGTTGATGACTTAAGGGGTAAGGCCACAGTAGAATTTTCAAAAAATCGATTTTTTTTTCGCTAACACGGTGCTTTATCATTATAAGAATAAGTTACTATTCGATTCATAGCAAGAACATTTTTTTTCACCGATTTTGAGCGTATAACGTAAGACCACCTCTGGCACGGCCGAAGAGTACTTAAAACTTTAAACGCGTTTTTCTCGAAACAATTTTTTTCCAATTGGCGTGACAAAAAACTTCAACAATTTTCACTCGATTTACGTCAAATTTAAAAGTTATGTTTCTAATTTCATTTCGCAGAGAAGTTCGTACGGAATTTCTGATTAATCGAAAACATTTCACTTTATGAGCAGTTTTATATGAAATTTTTCACTGAAAATTCATTCAAATACTTACAACTCAATTCAAATACCTACAACTTCTGAATAAAACAATATTTTTTTATTTCCGTACGTACCCCCCTAAGTATTCTAATGTAGATTGACGAGAATTTTTGTTTTTTGTTACAGGTAAAAAATTGTGGATGCTAAATGTCACGCCGCGGAGCGCCTAAAAAAAGATAACAAAAGAAAATATTATTAGCCGGCCATTTTGTACATCGAAAAAAATACATATATTTCTAACAGCTTAATATTCATACTAAATAGATGTGTAATTAATTTTATGAGTGAATCACTTTTGCATACGAAAAATTGTTCATTTCGCACATGATTTTATACCCGTTACTGTGGCCTAACCCCTTAAGAGTATAACGCGTACGTGCGCGTGTAATCGCGACTATGAACGAACGAGAAACCGGCAATTGCATCATTGCTCTCTTTTCGTGTCCCACAGACACCGTATACTTACTCAATTGCTTAATTATTTACCCATGTATACTCATTAACCATCCGTCCCACTACACCTCAGTTCTCTCTCACAGGAAATGCGGAATTTTTTTGTGCTTTTTTTATTGACTTCGTTTTCCAATCGTCGCCAGAGCTAATTTGTTAACCTCAATTTGACTTGCCTTTAGAGTATTATCCTTCGGGGACTATAGTATACTGGATGAGGCAACAACTATCAGCAGTAGAAATTTTAGCATTGGAAATGCTTTTAAAACTTTATATGTTTGTTGAGGTAGGCTGGGGTTAGGGGTCTGACAAGGAACATCACTTTGATGTCCTCATCCGATTTTGTTGAAACTTTTTTATGTGGAAAAGTATTAAAAACTAAGAGACACGTTTTTTTTATCGGCGGAAAAACAGTTTTAAGGGTTGAAACGCACCCTTAAAAATGGGGATGTTTTTCGTTTTTCGTCGATAAAGTTTTAACGGTACGGGATATGAAGAAATTTCACATTGCAACAACCTTTATTTTTTCGCGTACTATACATTGGAGATGAGAACGAAAACGCTATCGAAAAACGAAAAACATTCCCATTTTTTAGGATGCGTTTCACCCCTTAAAACCTTTTTTCCGCCGATAAAAAAAATACGTGTGTCGTAGTTTTTGATGCTCTTACACATAAAAAAGTTTCAACAAAATCGGAGGAGGACACCAAAGTGGTCTTCTTGTGAGTTAGCTGGATGTCACACGAAACTAACGCTACCCCCACTCCACTGCCAGTGTATTGTAGTGGAATGCGGAGTGGAGGGGGGAGCTGCCACATGCCTGTGGTTGGTTGAAAAATGCCCTCTCCTCACCCAACTCTTATCTTGTTATTAATTTTAAAATTATATTGCCTCAATGTATCAATTTTGTTTTAATAATAAAAAGCAACTCATATTATTTACATGTAAGTACCTGTTTTTTTATTACCCGAAAAGTCTGATTACATTTTCAATGCCATGGAATAGTTGCTCTTTGTGTAATATCTGTAGATTTTTTTAAACCACACGAACGTTTTGCCTCATTTTTTATTGAATTCGTTTTCCAATCGTCGCCAGAGCTTATTTTCTAACCTCAATTTTATTTACCCGAAGAGTATAATCGTTTCGGGACTATAGTATACAGCGTGAGACAACAACTATTAGCAGTAGAAATAGTTTATAACCTATGTCGTCGAATGGTGGCTACAAGGTTCATCCGGGTGGAGACGCTTCGGAGATTGCACGGTCAGCTTCATTTAAAAAACATGGGAGGACTATTTTTTGCAAACTATCATCAAGGAACTAAAATCAAGTCCACACTCAACATTCCAAGATGATCGATCGATTGTGATCATCATCACAATCACAAATCTTTCACTGCTTTCCAAAGCTGGTTGATAAGATTCTTACAATTAGTTGCGAACAATGTAAACAAAGACGTAAAACTTACCTGGATTTTTCTTAGTATTCAAGGGGAGGAGATACCTTCAGGCGAGGAAAAAATTGCTGATTATCATGATTTTTTGAAAAAGAAATGATTTCTTCAACATTTTTTAGACTTACAAGGAGAATCACTTAAAGAGTGAGAAGCAGTCAGAGGCGTGAAAAAACGAGCATTTTCAATAAAAAAAATTTTATAGTAATTGAGTTTGTTTTACAAAAGTGGTTACACAGACTTTTTATGTTATATTTTAACTTGACTTGTACAAATTTTCAATGAAAAATATTGATTATTTATAACAATATCGCCATCTTTGTCGGACCCCCTTCGGCATGTAGTGGTTTGCGGTGACCATCATAAAATTTTACTGGATCATCTGAAATAAAAAAACCAAAAAAAATCATTAGTTTAATAATAAATCTAGTCCTTAATAGAAGCTTTCCTTTCAAAAATTAACAAAATGGCGGCTTCCGACAGATAACTTTCGATTTTCGACGAAAAAACCGCTCATTTATTGTTTAAAAAATAGAAATTTTCAACAAAAATGAAAACCCTTCGATTAACGACTATTTTTTAATGCTATCAATAAGCACACTAAATTGCATCAAAATCCATGGAGTGGTTTTTGAATTATAGTGGTCACCGACTTGGAAAACATAGTTTCGGGAAAAACGCGTTTAAAGTTTTTCGATATGGATACGGTGTTATATGTTTGTAAAATTTTGAGCTCGATGGATGAAGCTAAACTTTTTTTATGTATTTTGATCCGTTGAATCCGAATATCACAATTTTTGCCGAAAAGTCGAGCATTCAATTGTTTATAGCCAATTGTTGAAACAATTTTTCAAAAAATTAAAGTTTTTCGAGATGAGTTATTTTTTTTAAATACTTTGGGCAATTCTAAAACGAAAGTATTCTTTATAAAACTTTGCTAAAGTTCATAGTTTTTGAGTAATAAATTTTTGACAATTTCGGAAAGCGTTTTCCGATTTTACACTTGATTTATGTATAGAAATAATAATTAAAAAATTACATCGAATCATCAATTCCTGGCCCATACAATAGGGCTTCTGCCGATGTGGAAGCTTCCAAAATATCAATTTGTTGTAGTTTTCGAAACATTCTGCCTTCCCGGGTATTATCATTTGCGCGTTTGTCAGCCGCTACCTGCCATGGGGACCCGACGCCCGTTCACTAATTGTGTTATATCCCGGAAACTATTCATCGGATTGACTTGAAATTCTCAGGGAATACTTTCGAAACATCATACTTCAAGAAAATGTTTTAAAAAATCGATTTTTTGAAAATTCTGACTGCATCTCACCCCTTAAGACCTAAGGCCACAGTAATGGGTATAAAATCATGTGCCAATTTAACAATTTTTTTTCGTATGAAAAAGTGATTCACTCATAAAATTAATTACACATTTATTTAGTACGAATATCAAACTGTTAGAAAATATATATACATATTTTTTTGATTTACAAAATGGCAGACTACTCGAAACTTTTTGAAACAGCTTTTTTCCAATTGGCGTGACAAATAACTTCAACAATTTTCACTCGATTTTCTTCAAATTTAAAAGTTATGTTCCTAATTGCATTTCGAAGAGAAGTACGTACGAAATTTCTGATTAATCAAAAACTTTTCATTTTCTGAGCAGTTTATGAGCAGTTATGACGAAATTTTTCACTGAAAATTCATTTCTCAAGTTCAAATACCTACAACTTTTGAATAAAACAATATTTTTTCAATTCCGTACGTACTTCTCTAGGTATTCTAATGTAGATCGACGAGAATTTTTGTTTTTTGTTCTAGGTCACAAATTGTGGATGCTAAATGTCACGCCGCGGAACGCCTAAAAAAAAGATAAAAAAAGAAAATATTAGTAGTCGGACATTTTGTACGTCGATAAAAAAAAAACAAAAAAATGCATAACAGCTTGAAATTCATACTAAATAGATGTGTAATTAATTTTATGAGTAAATCACGTTTTTAAAACGAAAAAAAAATTGTTAAATTCGCACATGATTTTATACCCGTTACCTTAAGTGTCCACCTTCGATTTTGTTGATACTCATATATGTAATGAAGCATTGAAAACTATTAGACCCATATACTTTTTTATCTGCGGAAAAATCGTAAGAGCAATACCATAAACTCGCAAAAAGAACGACCTCCGAGAAAGAATAATAAAAAGAGGAGAAAAGAACGTGCAGCAAGAGAAAGAGGAAGTTGAGTAAGAGAAAACGACGAAATGCAACGGAGAACGCGAAATAGCGTGCCGAATGGTAGTCAACGGCAGAGAGGGAGGAATTCAGCAAAGATCGCGTGTGGTTTCCTTCACCGCGTCGACGATGCATGCGACACGCCAAAGCAAATCGGAAAGGAGTAGAAGAGCGGGCGGCTGAGAGGCGGAGTATCGTCTGAGCAGTAATCACGCGATATCGCGTTAGAAACCTTTCTCTACGCCCCGGTCCTCCATGATATGAGTCCGAAATCACGCTATGCCATTCTCGTCGTCTGTATATGTATATGGGACTTTCCACGCCATTTCACCTATCCCGTGAACCCGACCATTTTTGGCATTCCTGATTTTTTTTTGTAAAATTGTACCCCATGAATGGGATATCCAGACGATTTTTTAGATTTTCATCTCTTCTCTTTTAGGAGTTATAATTTTTCAAAAAATGTCGATTTCGGAAGTTTTGGAAACGTTCAAACGCTAATAACTCCTGAACTAATTGAGATATCGACAAATGTCACTACATAATTATTTTTCATTTTGAAGCATAGTATCGTTGAAAAATATGAAAAAATGATCAATTATCAATGTCAACGTTTTTTTTTCTTTTAAAGTGAAAACTTTTTTTTTAAAGACGATTGCCTTTTTTAATTTTTTTCAAAAAATTCTCTAAAGTACAGTGACCGATTCTACGATTTTCAAGACTAGTCTCATCGTGGGTCCATTTTTCCTTCTATTTTTTTTCTAATTAATCATATTTTTTAAGAAGATTTTTGTCATTTAAATCTCCAGTAATGCTATTAATGATTTTGTAATTTCCAATTCGGTTTAGTCAGGCCTGAAACGGTTTGTTTTTAAATTTTGCTGAATTTGACGGAAAAAATGATTTTTCATTCGAAATCATTATTTTTTGCTAATTTTCGCACAAATAAAAAATAAACCGAAGAGAAGAGATCAAAATCTAAAAATTCGTGTACATATACTATTCATGGGGTACAATTTTACAAAAAAAAATCAGGAAACCCAAAAATGGTCGGGGCCATGAGCTAGGTGAACTGGCGTGAAATGCCCCATATATATATATATATATATATACACACACACACACACACACACACACACACACACACACACACACACACACACACACACACACACACACACACACACACACACACACACACACACGGTGCTGTACGCGAACACTGCAACATGCAGGTGAACACGATGCGCGGTTCGACCGTTTTTTTTCCGTTCTTATCCAGCTTGCACCTTGCCCTAGCCACGACGAATTAAAAACAAAGAGAGCCAAAAGAAATGACATCGAAGAAAGCGAAATGAGCGTTCCAATAGTGGGAAAAAAATATTCGCAGTGGTTGGCAAGAAAGTCTTTGCATTTTATCACCTAAAATAAAATAAAAAGGCAGTCGTGAAAGACTGATTAATTTTACTCTATGTATCCACCATCGGATTGTAAATAGAATCCGATGGTGTATACATAGAATTAAATTAATCAATCATTTCAAGGTGGCCTTTTTATTTTATTAGTGGTCACACGCAAAGACTTTCTTGCCAACCTAATATTTGAAAAAAATTATATTGGAGGAATTGATAAATAAGTTACGAAATAACTTAATCGTCAGTGAATAGACGAAATTGCCAGTAAATGGTCACTCGATTGCCAGTAAATGTACGTGTACTGTAAATGAGGGCTGTGAAGGATAACAATTTATTGTTTATTTTTATTAAATGCTAGATTTCGAAATCACTGTGTTGTACGGAATTTGTAATATTCTTATACATACGAGTATTATATTTGTTATTACGATTTCGTAGAAAATATACAAAACTTTTTGCATCCTAACGCAACATTCTCAAAAAAAACTGCCAAAGTTTGGTTCAACAGAGAAATAGAAACTTAAAATTTGTAAAAATTTGGAAAACGAATTAAATGATTTTATGAGCACATTTTACGAAACGTACATCGTCATCTCTTAACAGTAATTAAATTTTCAGCAGATGAGCTAAATTTTTTACTCCGCTTTGAAAATTATCAGAACAGCGCCAATGTCCATTCACTGGAAAGAGAATACAGCGCCAGTGAATAAACATGTCTAATTCTGATCTATGATGATGAACTTATTGACAAATTTTACGATAAATCAAAGATTGATTCTATCTCAAGTAACGAAAGTAATACTTAACCTCAAAACCCATAAAAACTATTGTTTTCGCCTTTAGAACATCTACTGTGCACAGCCGTATAGTAAGTTGCGGGGTGTACCACAAACTAGAAAAATTCCGTGTGGCGTCAAAATTCGATATCAAACTGAGAAATCAATTTTAAGGGTCTACGTCTACCTAGGGCCCAAAAAATATTGCCAAATTGCGATTTTTTTTCTGGGAAACGGTTGGTGAACAAGGAACACATTTTTTTTAACACAAAGGTACATATATTGCGAGCCTTCAAAAAAATCACCCAAATATGCAGAGAAACAACAAAAACGTGACCGCCGACAGAAGGGGAAATTTTTTTCGCGACGTTTGGCGGTGGACACTCTCCAGCTTAAACGGTCCATCTGAAATCTAAAAACCAAACGGGTTATTCAAGTTAACAATAAATACGAGTCCCTGACGATCGTCGATTTTCAAAATCATTTCTTTTAACAACGTGGCGACGAATTGAAACTCGAGCATACAAAATCTATGAAAAAAGTCGTTATTTCTACGTAACTATTAAAAAATGAAGATCGATTTTGAAAAAGTGAGATCGTCAACGACCTTTAAATGTTTCTCATCGTATCTCCTGTGAATTTGGAAACAATTCATTTAGTGATTCGCGAGATATTATGTCCACCGACTTTGAAAACTGTATTTCGAGAAAATCGCGGTTGAAGTGATGAAGCATGGTGCTGCCACCACTCGGCTGGTCGACTGTTAGAAGGCGTAGCTCATTTAATTTAAGGGGTTACATCGGTTTCGAAGCCAAAAAAAGCATATTTTCTCTATTGAAAAAAAATATAATATATAAATTATTTTATTCAAAATGCTAAGCACATAAAAGAGCACCTTTTGAACAATATTTGAAAAAAATTCATCCAAAAATTTGGGAAATTCAACCGGTGGGACCTGGTTTTCGAAGACCCCTGAAGAAAAGTGTCCTCGTGGTGGACAGGATAACTTGTGATAGCTTTATCTGAAATTAAGAAACCAATTTTTTTCTGTTAGTAGATAATTATAGCTCGTGATTGAACGGAGGATTTCAAAAAAATTAAATTTGAATTTTGATAGAGTTGTATGCAAAATGGTTCAATTTTTTATACAATTTACCCTACGTGTAGCCTCGTAAAATTAGTTGTAATAAAAAAAAAAACTTTCTTTCAATCACTAGTCAATGCTATTTTGAAGAAGTGTGCAAAATTTCAATAAGATCGTTGCATTAGTTTTTGAGAAATCATATCCACCGACTTCATAAATAGTATTTTTTTAAACGCGATTAAAGTTTCAAGTAGAAATAAAACGTAGAATTTTTTTCAACTTACATAGAATCTGCGATTCCAGCTCCATAAAACAAACCTGCTGCAGCTGCGATGTCCACGGCATCCTTTTGTTCCTGCCGTGTTTTTCTTTTTTTTTTTTTAATTTTCAACCCCATGTAACCCCTTAAGCAATATTTCAATGAAATTTTCAGGGGATCAGCTAAAAGGTGATACTAACGAATAAAAATATTCTCGGAAAATGCAGTTATTTCGACCCACCTAAGTAGATGTAGTCCATCAACGATAACTGTGACTTTGTATCTAAATTATAGACATTCGAGTTTTTATCGACTATTACCTAGAATCATGTCGTAGTTTCCAGCACCCGTAAACTATGCACATGGGTCGTTCGCGTCCGTCGCTTAGACGACTATGTTATTGTATAAAGAAAAATCTGAAAAAAATCGCGGTTCTTTGGACTTTTAACTATACGATAAAACTTTCGACATCCCGAAAAATCCCTTTTTTAATGAACATTTTTATCAGAGTTCGGAGATATGTAGGCTGTTTAAACAAAGATATTTAAAAATTCATATCTTCCGTTGTTCTTGGCATGAATACAAATTTGCAACCCGAGTTATTAGTGAAAATGACATACCTTATGGAAAAAAATATGAGAAATTTCGACCGTGAAAAAAGATATTTATTTTGCAAATTGAAAAAGGCCACAAGACCGGCATGTGTACTTTATATACGTAAGGTAACGATGGAAAAAATCAATACGTCTACAGATTGATGTTATTTGTCTTTGTTTATTGTTTGGTAACAAAAATGGTAGTTTTACAATAATTACACGCATTTTATGCATATGCATTATATCCATTATATCCATTTGAACCCACCCTACCCAAAACTCGGCTTCTAAAAAATGGTTATTTTCATTAAAAATACATCCGATGGACCAAAAACAACATATCTGTAAAGGTGTAAATTTTCTTAAAGCAAAATGGATATAATGCATATTGCAAATGGACCATTTGCAGTATTTCTAGCTTTTATATTTGGCAATATTGGTTCTATCTCCGTCTCTTTTTACTCAACCAGGCGAGTTTAACCTCCATGCTTTTCAACGTCGACCTGTCTAAACAATGTCAGGTGCGGGAAATATAACGCATTGTATTCGGGCCACGAATTATGGTAAACTATTTTTGGTGAAAACTATTTATGGTAAAAAGCGTGGAAAATTTGTGTCGGCGAAATATGTCGGTTAAAAATGAAATATGTATGGAAATTCGAATGAGTGAGATGAGGTTAGGACTAGTCAGCCTTGCTGTCACGTCTCTTTATCGTAGCAAGTGGTAATAAATCCAATATCGGAAGTTCAAATATAGACAAAAATATAGTGTTTAAATGAATAAATATCTGGGATATATGTGGCTGAGATATATACAGTCCGACCTCCGAATAACAAACCAAAAGCTCCCAAGGGGAAGAGTTTTTCATATATATCGCATACTCCCACCAGGCGCGCGCTCCGCGCTCACTACCTCTGTCTGTCTCTCTCACTCTTTTCCGCATGCGATCCTCTCAACAAGAAACTCGCTCGAACGAGTTGCAACTTAGTATTCACATCGCCCATGAAAAAACGTTTTCGACTGCGCGTGGACATTTATTTAGCGAATTTTTGTTTCACGTTAATACACATACTATTAAATATTATTGTGTACCACTGTATCTGAATTACTATTAACTGTCATAAAATGACCGAAACTGTAAAGAAACGTAAGAGATCAGACTGTAGTACATTTTATATGAAGTCAACACGCCAGCAAGTCAGCACACGCACATCAATTTACACTACACGTTCACTCTATTTTGCCCGAATAATCTCTCCCAGGCTGGTTTTTTAACCAGAGGTTCCGCGCACAAAATTCTCGAGCTCGGAGTTCGAGTCGGAGTGGGGGATGCGCTCGAGTGAGAAACTGGGGAAAGTTTAACCCTTCGAGTGCACACTGGGTCGTTTTGACCCAGAGATTTTTTTCGTGTAAGTACGTATTCTTCAATGCATGTCCCACTTTGACCAAATGTTTTGGCATTTAATTTTCGTTTTCGTCAAACAATAAATTTAGGGCCATAAAATATGGATAATTTACTACAAAAAACGTATATACAAAAAAAATGCATACTTACCGGAATACAACGATTTGAAAAACGCCTTGGGTCCGATTGACCCAAGATGCACTTATAGGTTGGCGGCGGAGGTGTGCACTCGAAGGGTTAATATTGCCGGGTTTCTTGTTCGGAGGTTGGACTGTGTGTGTGTGTGTGTGTGTGTGTGTGTGTGTGTGTGTGTGTGTGTGTGTGTGTGTGTGTGTGTGTGTGTGTGTGTGTGTGTGTGTGTGTGTGTGTAATTCGATAGATTTACTATTATATCTTAAAAAAAAAAAAATTTCAAAATTCGATATCTCGAAAACATATATCGATATCGAAAAATTGTATTCTTCACTTTCGATTTGCCTCTTCGAGATACACAAGAATCCATCATTAAATCGCGGCGCTACGGTTATCGTAGAACTGCCAGATCAATGAACGACCCTGAAATTTTACAGAGACGATTATTAATACACTAGGCAAAAGAATTAAAGGATATTGAAAAAGTCCGCCAATTTTACGGTAATTTTCAAATAGCTGTAACTCCTCGAAAAATGGTCGTACAGCAAAATAAAAAAAAAGCAAATTGAATATGCGAATCCCTAGTTTTGAGGTCTTGAGCTCAAAAATTTTTCGCATCAGCCAATTTTTAGTAGCCATTAAAAAACCAAAGTAAAAAAAAATTTCAAAATTTTTGCTCATCTTTCACAGTCTGCACGGACTTTAATACATTTTTTTTGAATGATCGGATTAAAAGAATTGTCTAGCTGGATTCTTCCCCTTTAATTTGAGCGGTGGGAGAGCTCTGTACGATTTTTTCTCGCTGAGTTATCGATGTTCGAAGCAAAAATATCACTTTTGACTTTGATGACTGATTACTCGGAGACTAATGGTCGCACAGAAAAAACCAGAGGGTTTTGGAAACTGAAGTATTCTCTATAAGATGCTTTTATCATTTTTTTATCAAGATTTTTTTAATGCGGGAAAATGGATTTAAAAAAATTTCGGTTTTTTTATGATCTCAAAGTATCCTAAAAAAGCCCTTAAAAGTTTAAAAAATCGCCCCTGCGATTTTTTTTTCATTGTGTTCCGAATTATCGAAATTGTGGTTTTTGCCAAAAATCAATTAAAGGCTAAATCTACCACCTTTTATTCGCCTTTTGAGAAGCACCATTTTTTTGGCACTGATCCGAATTTTCGGTGCTAAAAAATGTTGATTCTTGAACAACGAGAACAAATTTTTGTTTAATGAAAAAAAAATTAATTAGAAAATTTTTTTTTTGACAAAAAAAACTTAATTAAAAAAAATCGAAATCTTTGCCCAAAAAAATATTCGTGCTTCGCTCTTGAGATTCTCCAAGTGAAAATAAGGAGCCCCAATGCTGAAATCCGAACAGACTCTTATACGCCTCGAAAAACGTTAGCCGTGTTTATAAACACAGAGAGCGAGAGATAGAGTAGCTGGGGGGGGGGGGGGGGGGGCTTACGCTCGGCAGACGAGAGACGGATCGATGTTGGCGCGGGCGGACGCGATCCAGGTCCACCGCGTCTACGTAATACACAACCAACACCACCACCAGCTGCGTTCTATAGCAGGGCGAGAGTTCCGACGAAGCCGGAACAACGGACCGCCGATGCAGCAAGAGCGGCAACAGCAGCGCCAGCGGAAATTCAACAACGTAGTCGATGCCTCGTTCCTAGCAACCGCACGCCTTCCCTGCCCCTCGAGCTGCCTCGCGACGCCATCTCTCGCATCACGGCGTAGAATATAGTAAAGTGTGACGTCACATGCTGCGACAGACTGGCTCGCTCGATGGAGCGACTTTGCAACTGCCAAGATACGCGTGTTTCGCCTTTTCCGATGTTCGCGGCGCTGCGGGCACCGAACGCCATTCAGCAGTCGTGAGATTTTTTACTCTTCGTACGAAGAACGTGAACCGCGGTTATATTTAGGTTTCGATCTTCGGAGTTGAAGTTTCTCGTGAAAATTGCAGCATTTTTCGAGTTTCTTCGATAATTTGGCAACATAAATTGCAAAGACAAGATTGTTACGTGTAGCAATTGTCGGAATTGAAGCGCAGTAACGCCAACCGATTTTGCCGAACATTAACGAAGACTGTCTAGGCCCGGGAAGCAGGTGAATTTTGACATTTTTTTGCGGATATCCAGTTGATTGAATGAAAATTCCGTTTAGACGCCCGTATTTTACATATCTTTCAGTATCTTTACAAATTATTGCACAAAATTTTGTAACAAAATGGCGAATTATTTTTTACAAACTGGCGAATTTTTTTTAACGAAATGGCGATTCGTTTCAACACAAAGCCGAATGTTTTTCAACAAGATGAAAAAATCAAAATAATGTGAATTTTACATCAAATTTGCCTTCGAAGCACGTAGGAAATTCGAAGAATATTTTATAAAACGGTGCATGTTTGAAAAAATGTTTTCGGTAGAAAAGAATCGGCAAAAAAAATGTTTTCGGTAGAAAAAAGTCGCCGAAAAAAATGTTTTCCGTAGAAAATATCGCCGAAAAAAATGTTTTCGGTAGAAAAGCATTGCCGAAAAAAATGTTTTCTGTAGAATAGAATCGCCGACAATAATTTATTTTGGAAAAAGTTTCAAACATTTCAAAAATCCCCTACATGCTTCAATGGACAAAGTTATAAGTTTCAAAAAAAAATTCAAGTAAATCGGTGAAGAATTGGCGACGCAACGTTGCCGTCCGCAGGCCACTATCACACAAAGGCGACTCGTTTCGTCCAGATTCAGCGCCGCCATTTTTTCACAAAATCTTGTGAAAAAGTGTAAAGATACTTAGAATATGTAGAATAAAGGCCACTAAACGGAATTTCCATTCTCTCAACTGAGTAACCATCAAAAATTGCCGAAATTCACCATTTTCCGGGCTCCAAATTGCCAGCCTCCCTCAATATTCATGGGGTACCCGGATTAAAAACGTTAGAAGCCAGAAAGTGAAGATAGAAGTTGTAGAAATAATAGTGTATAGCTGAGTCAAACCACAGTATTTATTAAAAATCACCGTCTTTCATTGAATTCTTCATTTATTATACATTTCCAAACATACTCTGCTATGTTCTCAAATATATCCAACCCAACATAAAATAAATAAACAAACATCAAACAATAAATAGGAACTTTTATGCAAATCAAATAAGTAATGAACAAGCAAAATTAAAATTACAAAGTTTTATGCAAGTTCTTATGCAAGAATGCAAACAAATGGCATAGCTTATGGCAGGTAGGCAGCAGCATGGTCACTTTAATTAACGAGATTGAGATTGTTGAAACAATGACCTCAAAAAAGAGAAGGCATCTGGAGTTTCATCTTTCAGAGATAACCTCACCTTACTGCAGGCGTAAGCCGCGGAAGAAAATGCCCTTTCTGATTCCACACCCGTGCATAAATAAGTTCCCGAGTAGAAATTTTGATCGGGCAGCCTCAAGACTGATTGTTTATTTACAAATGAACTTATTCGAAGCGATATTATTTAATAATACATAATTCAAACTATTCTTAATGGCAGAACTTAAAATAACTGATAAATATATATATATATATATATATATATATATATATATATATCTGTGTGTGTGTGTGTGCGTGCGTGCGTGTATATAAATGTATATAATACATAAATACGAATAAAAGTGAATTTACTATTTTTGTCGAAATTACATGTGTGTAAGTTGTTTTCACAGCCTACGGGCCTTTGCACACGGAGTATTTTCTACGCCCAGACGACGCGATACAAACGCGACGCACATATGATCGACACGCTTTTTGGACTGAAAAACGCATATAGATGAAGTATGTATCGCGTGGTCTGCGCGTAGAAAACACACCGTGTGCAAAGGCCCTAAATGGGCAAAAAAAATCGGAGGTAAAAACATAATTATTGTTGCATTGCAATAATGCAACCTTCAACATCATACATAAAATTATTGACATTCTTTAGAATAGAATTAGACTGATAAAGATAGGAAAGAAAATAAGAAAGTTTAGACAAGTGTTAGGATGGCCAAACAGGTAGCGCGCTCAGCTCTAGAATAAGAAGGCATAGGTTCAATTCCGAGG
>OX101790.1:15106695-15211149 GCA_944452715.1 Ophion slaviceki
TAGATTTCTTTTTAACGTGGAAATTACGAAAGAAAAATTCAAAGTAACGTCAAATTCGCATTCGGTCTGTTATCGAGTGAAGCTAGCAGCGCAACCATTCGCGCGATCGTAGCGCCATCCTTGTTGCCTTCATTTTCGGACATCACTTAAAATGCCGAGTTTAGGCTCCTGTATCTAGTCTCCATGATTACATGCGTCGCGACTAAACCATCTGAATGCAGACGATACTGCGACTCTTCTCGGAGATCCCGCTATGCGCGGCTTCGTCGATTCACCTTCACGGTTAGTTCGTAGTTTGGTCACGAGTCGCTACCGCCGCGAGATCCGCCATCGAGTTATATCGTAGCGTGTCGTGTGGTATCATAGTATGTCTCGGCCGTCAGTAGTAACCGGCTGTGAGTTGAACTATCCGTGACGTCATTCCTGTCACACTATATTCACGCATCGCGTGTGCGTGCATACGAGCCTCTCCCTTCCCCATGGGCCGTCTCTCCCTCTCTTTTTCTCCGTCTAAAAAATTGCAGCCGTGCGGACTCGTATTTTTCTCGCTACTCGGACACGCTTCGTCGAGTTCTTGGAACCCGCGATCACTTACTCATACTTTCGGATATTACATAATAATAATAACCAACCAATTGTATACGTATATAATTCGTACACCCATACACGTTTACAGATTTATTCAGTTATGGCGCTTTGAAGGGCTATACCAGTGTGACACTTTCAAAAACTCGATTTTTTTTTGCCTTTTTCGACAGTTTATACTTTCAAGAATATAATTATCATTTATATAATTTATATCAATATCATTTTATCTTGCAAAAATCGATAGTTAAATCTTTAAACGCGTTTTTCTCGAAATGAGATTTTTCAAATTTGCTGACATTGCAACCCAAAGAGCAATTATCCGATTGCCTTGAAATTTAAACTGAGTACTCTCGAATATATTTACAATGACGTAGGATATTTTTGATTGTATGAAAATTGACGATTTGGCATTGAAAAAAACGTCCATTTTATAGGCAAGAAAGCAAACTTTTTTTCATAACTGCGCCATTTTGTTAGATTTTAATATTTTCCGAAAATCCTACGTCATTACACAGGAAATACCTTCCAGTTGAACGACTTTTTTTCCTTTTCGGTTTCAGCTACAATCATGTCAGCAGTAGAGCAACTTTTTTTGGCGCCTCCGAAGGCAGCGCATAAGTCGCTTGGATCTCAATATTTTTCTATGCAAAAATTATGTAATATAGGTCAAATATAGCAAAATATATTCTTAATTTTCCGAAACATTTAATTGAATACTTTTCTTCCAAAAAATTTCTGAAAATCAGCCGAATTTTCAACGTTCACACTGGTATAGCCCCTTAAGGGGAGGTTACCGTCGAGAGGCATGAAAAATCCATAAACTTCGGGTTTTTTTTTTAATCCAAAATGAATACTTTTGGAAATGGGTTTCGACGTATTTTATTCTACTATTAATTTAGAGTAAAATCCAATTTTATTTAGTTTAAAAAATCCAAAATGGCGTCTCTCGTTAACGTCAAATAAAGCCATGAATGGCGTGTTTTGCTCTGCGCGGGGCGCTCCACAGTTTTGTCAGTTTATTTGAAACAAAAACGGGCCAAACATGATTAAACTAGACTAAATTTGGGGGGCCTTATCGTTTTTTGTTATCCGATAAACCCCGGGATAATAAAATCGCAGCCGTTTGAAAAGAAACCATTTTTTTTTTCGTCCGATTTTTTGCTTCAACGGACCAAAATAAAGTGCCTAAATCAATTTAAAAAAAATCGCTTCCTGATGACCCTGCAAATTGAATTTGCTTTCAATTGCGCAATGATTTATGTAGATCGGTTCATTGGTTAAAGTTATAGAGCGCCCGACGCGTTTAAAAATTCTGTATCCAGAAAAACGCATTCAAAGTTTAACGTTATAAGAAATCGTATCCAATGTTTATTTTTCACAACCCAAACAAACAAACCCATGTGTTCTAAATATTTTAGGGGCACAAATTATGTTTAAACAATCGAATTTTTCATCTTTATGAGCGGTAACCTGTCCTCAAGGCGGACAAACGAGCAACGCCATCTACAAGCGCGATGTACAGGGTGTCCCAGAACTGAATGCGTTCCCTACAATGGGGGGTTGGGGGTGCAATTCTGAGTCGATTGATATAAGCATGTGTGGGTCTCGGATCAACCGCTGAATTGTTATTAATTTTTAAAGGCGGGCCAATCAGATTCGCCCGCCTTTAAAAATTAATAATAATTCAGGGGTTGATCCGAGACTCCCACATGCTTATATCAATCGACGCAGAATTTGACCCCCAACACCCTATTTCAGGGAACGCATTCAGTCCTGGGACACCCTGTATCTACGAACTAGAGCTGAATACCGGTTTTCGACAATATTAAAAAACCGGAGGATCGGGCCAACAAACCGATATTAAAAAACCGATATTGGACTCGAATAGTGCCGATATTTCGATATCAGAGTTGAAAAAAATTAAAACATTATAATTGTTATTATTTCCATTAAAATTAATTTTAGTTGTTTCCTCACTGCGTTTAACAAACTTATAGTTCATACTTTAATGTTGTTAAATATTTCTACCTACATTAAATATTTCCAAAGTGTCAACTTCTTTATCCAGGAGTGTGGAATCAGAAAGGGCCTGTTCTTCCTTGGCTTACACCCGCAATAAGGTAAGGTCGTCTCTGAAAGACGAAACTTCAGATGCCCTGTGTTTTTTGCGGTCATTGTTTTAACAATCTCAATCTCGTTAATTAAAGTGACCATGCTGCTGCTTGCCTGCCACCAGGGTTGCAAATAATGCATTACTTTTTGTAACGCATTAGCGTTTTCATTACTCATTACTTTACATTTTGTAAGGAAAAAAAGTCATTACCCATTACATTACGTTCAGTAATGTAACAAATTTCCATTACTCATTACATTACATTTTGCAATACAAACGATTGCCATTCATTACATTGGAGTTTGTAATGTAAAAAAATGTCATTACTCATTGAATTAAATCTTGTAATGTAAAAAATTTCCATTCCTCATTTCATTACATTTTGTAATGTGAAATATTTTCATTATACATTACAATGTGATGGGTAATGGAAATATTTTACATTACAAAATGTAATGTAATGAGTAATGGATTTTCTTTACATCACAAAATGTAATGTAATGAGCAATGGATTTTTTTTACATTACAAAATGTAATGTAATGAGTAATGGAATTTTTTCACATTACTAATGCAATGCAATGTAAGAAATCTTCATTGCTCATTACCATGTAATGAGGATTATTATTCGTTTCCCATTCGGGGCAGCGGTTTTTGCACTGGGTCGATCTGACCCGATGGGAAACGGATAATAATCCATATTACCTTGTAATGAGTAATGAAATTTTTTTACATTACTAAATATAATGTAACGGGTAATGAAATATTTTTCCATTACCCATTAAAAAAGTAATAAATAATGCATTACTTTTTCATTAGAAATTTCGCAACCCTGCCTGCCACAAGCTATGCAATTTGTTTGCATTCTGGTAGCTACCACTACGCCGACTTGTATAAAACTTCCTAATTTTTATTTTGTTGTTGACTACTTATTTGATTTGCATAAAAGTTTCTATTTATTGTTTTTTGTTTGTTTATTTTTTATGTTGTGTTGGATATGTTTACGACATAGCAGAGTATGTTTAGAAATGTATAATAAATGAAGATCTCAATAAAAGACGGTGATTTTTAATAACCACTGTGGTTTTACTTAGCTATACACTATTATTTCTACAACTTCCATCGTAACTTTCTAGCTTCTAGCGTTTTTCATCAAGGTTTCCCATAAATATCGGAAAATATCGAAATACCGCTATTCCGATATTACAACTTGTTGATGTCGAAATAATAACGGTAATTGAAAAAAAGCTGCGATAGTCGAAGCTCTACTACGAACGATCCATATACGTACAGTCGCCATTCCTACTACCAACCGCAACGAGAGGCTTTTGTTTCGGGGCTGCATCTCGTCATCCATCCCGTTCTCTCCTCCTCTCGCTCCGCTCGCAGTGATACCTCTCGAGCTCTTGACTCGCCGTGCTCTTGATGACGTCACCCCATTGATTCAACCCAGCAGAACGCGAAGCGCGCGGCGAAGCGGCGAGCGGGGGCCAGAAGGAGCAAGAAACTATTTCTGGCTCACGGCGAAAGGCGAGAGGGTGTACTGCTGAACTGGCGGCTCGCGGTAAACGAACGCTGTGGAGAGCGCTGCATTTGTCGACGACTTCAATGATACCATTTGGGAATGTAGAAATCGGGTCTTTCAATGTTAGAAAAAATAATAACTTTTGTGATAATATGCGATTAGTGCACTGAGAAAAAAAATTGATCCAATATCATTGGTATTATTGAATGGAATTTCGTTGATTCAATTGTAAAATTGTTGGTGTAAATATTCGGATTTATTAATCGAAACAAAACGCCATTGACTTTAATAACATGATAAAACTAAAAGTTTTTTTTTCGTTCAAAAGATATATTGTTAGCCGAGAACAATATATTATTGAAACTATCTAAAAAATTATCGCGAACAAATTATATAGTTTTGAATGCATAGTTCTGCAACGAACGAAAAAAGCGTTTCATTTCATAACATGAATATTGTTGATTCGAGTACAGAAGAAAAATTGAATTTCGCTCGTTTGATTCAGATAAAATTTCTATTGAGTAAATATGTTATTTTATTTTTTTCACCATATCCGATATTGATTTTCAAGTACATTATTCGTTAAAATTTTAATATTTTATTTTGATTGGAAGATATTAAGCAAATGTCTGAATTGGTTAAAAAATTATGCGAAAATAATATTTGTTTCTCGCGCATTTGGTTGAAAAAATTCAACCAAATCATGGCCGAGCGCCACCGAAATTATAGGCGTGAGGAAACCCGTAGTTCTCAGAGTAACCGCTAGAAGCCGCACGCGCGCTCGTTTCTCGTAAGCGTAGCGCGAACCGAAAATCTACTTAAACGCCGAAGAAACTCTAAAGAATATCGCTTCTTGGCCTGTGGCTAAGAACAAAGTGTAGTATCTGTTCTTCTTCTTACCAGTTGAACATCTGATATTCTCTCCATGAATATTCCATTGGATATCTGACATTCTCGCCACTATTATCGTGGATGATCATTCTAATGCTCACTTTTTATTTACGATTTAAAACAAATTGAAAAACTTACGTCTCATGGCATATTCGTTTCGCTATAGTAAAGAAATAATTCATCCTGTTGATTATATTTTTGTACCAACTAAAAAATGTAGCAATCGCTTCATTATTTCAACCATTTATCTACGGATTATATATAGAATGATTTCAATAGAATATAATTTTAAGAGATCGCTAAGGATTCGGCTTCGGTCCGGCCAATGAAGGTTTTCCAAGGTTGTCGATGGAAATAAGAAGATGTTTTTTTCTAACGTTTCGGCCCTCTGGTTCGGGTCCTCTTCAGAATATATATTTTTTCTCGAAGTTGTGGTATTTCAGGTTTTTTACACATATTTGGAAAGATGTTACGACCAAAAAACATTATTTATGAAAATAAATTATGTTTAGTGGGAAGATGCTCAATAGATAGAGTTATTATCGTTTATCGGCGATTTTTTTTAAATCTATTGAGTTAGTTATTAAGAATTTGTTATCTTTCCAAAATGAGCAAAAACTCGAAATTTACAATTTGGTTCGTTACATGTTGAGTTGTGTAGCGGACGAAAGTTCGAGAAAAACGTTCGAGAAAAAAGTGAATTTTTCTCCATGTGCAATCGTGAAATTATAACTTTTCTCAGGTTTGAAAAAAATGTGTTTAAAAAAGACACTTTAACGTGATATAAAAATTATTTAAAAATACCTTTTCAACGGCACTTTAAATTCACTTAGAAGAGATTTTATACTGAAGAAAATAAATTTTGGTTTTATTCAATAGGCCTATTAGTTTTTTTGTTATCACGCTCGCCAATTTGGAAAAATCGTGAAAATGAAAACTGGAGAAAACGCGCTTAAAAGTTTTCAATAGGAGAAAATATCAATATTAAATTCCAATCGCTTCTCTGCTCTTAGCCTTGTATCTTCGAAAACAATATGTACAATTGGCCTCTGTAACTTTGTAAATATATTCTTGGATAGTTTATCTATCAATTTAAGCAATAAACAAAAACGATTTTCCAGAATTTAATTCAGGCTCCGGCTTTAAGGCGAAGTAGAAGATGTACCACGTGACATATGAGTGCGACGGAGATAGCTGAAATTTTCGAACTGAGATTCTTCAGAGATGAATAATATTTAGGGCACAAGGACATCATCAAGCTCTGCGTCAGGGAATTCGCCAGAGCCTAATGCTTGAATTTCCTAAAAAATTTAACCATCTATGAGAAAATTGGGTTGGAAAATTTGTGAGGTTATGTTGACTTTCCACATGCCTTTAAAAGGAAAGATTTCTTCACCATTTTTTACACTTAGGGTATGTTTTATTACTACTTTTGGCGGTATTTTTTTTTTCTAACAAGGAATATTACTTTGGTGTCCTCCTCCGATTTTGTTGAAACTTTTTATGTGGAAGGTATCAAAAACTAAGTGGACCGGTGCGATGGTCTAGTGGTTAGCGTACTCGCCACTAAACCAGCGGACCGGGAGGTCCCGGGTTCGAATCCCAGTCGCGTACATTTCGTCGTGAAATGTTTTTCTTCGGCATTTCGCGGCGAAATAAGACTAGTTCCACGACTGGGGGGCGAACTCGATGACCGGCTGTATTGGTATAGGTTTTCCGCAGTTTCCCTATACCCATGACAGAAATGTCATGATGAATATAATACAGAGGGGGAAGTCGGCTGCGGCCGCAAGGGGGGGACAGGGCGAAAGATGGAGAAAAAAGGAGTAAAAAACAGTAGAGGAAAGAACGGTCATAATGATGGGAAAGAATAGGTAACAAACGCGACAAGCGTGTACCTAAGGAAAAAACCAATAAAAAAAAAAATCAAAAACTAAGAAACACGTATTTTTTGATAGGCGGAAAAACGGTTTTAAGGAGTGAAACGCACCCTCGAAAATAGAGGTCTTTTACGTTTTTCGTCGATAAGTTATCGTTCTGATCTCCAATGTATAGTACACAAAAAAAATAAACATTGTTGCAATTTTTTTTGTATCTCTTGAGGGTACGTTTCACCCCTTAAAACCGTTTTTCCGCCGATAAAAAAAAACACGTGTCTCTTAGTTTTTGATACTATTCCACATAAAAAAGTTTCAACAAAATCGGAGGACACGCAAGTGATGTTCCTTGTAAGTGACTTTTTCTCAAAATATTATCCGATTTCTCCGATAAAATATCATTTATTGGGTTATAAATGATGATATTTAGTCGGGGGAAGCTGACATTCATCATTAACATATTTTTTACGAGTAAAAAATCGTTAAAACTAATTTCGAATTCCTCAAAAAACCCAATATAGGCGTCGAAATGTTCAAAAATGCGCTATTTTATCACGTGTTGCTATGAACTTCAAAACCCCATAAAGTTTTATGGGGGTGGGGGGTGAATTTCAGCTTTCCCGACTGAACATGATCATTTATGACCCAATCAATGAGAAAATAGCCTTTTAGAGAGAATTTTAGCCTCATTTTTCGGAAAAGTCACTTATCTAAAGAATTACCCTTTCGGCTGTTACACGATGTTTTTTTATTATTTTTATTAAACTTTAAAAATGCCGGAAGTATGGCACTGTCTTCTATACGGTTTGCGGCAGATGTTGTCAGACGGCGTGACACGTAGCTTCGGCGGGGTTAATCTCGACGAAAAGCAACGGAGATTTTTCTATCATTGATACTCATACGCAGAATATGAACCAAGAAAAGAAGAGAAATGTTGAAAATCAATTAAATGGTACGCTTTAACACAAAAAGATGAATTTTCCGAAAAAATGGTTACATTTTGCAATACAAAAATACGTTTTTTTTTTTAAATTTCTCAAGAACATTTAGAGTCATGTGTTAGACAATAAAGTTAGAAAGATTTATTCAAAATTTCATCAAAATTGGTCGATTCGTTTTTTAGCTATACGTCACACTAGTTTTGAAAATGCAGTTTAGAAGACCGAGCCATACCGCCGCCATTTTTAAGATTAATAAAAAAAATACCATGCAACAGCCATAGGAGGCTCAGGAAATTCAAGCTGCTGGACTTGAGACATCAGTTTTACCACAAATAAAACATGAAGTAAAAAACATATGTGGCGATAAATAGAACGGTGTACATCAATGGATGGCCTTCTAAATACGAAAACCTGATATTTATCTAAAACAGCGAAATTATGCAATGTCATGGCACATAACAGCTTATAATTGTAGAAGTAAAAGCAAAATTCAATATAACAGCCAAAAGTAGCAATAAAACATGCCCTAAGTCTTAAAAATGGTGGAGATCTTTTTTTTATAATGAAAAACATCACATTTTTTCCTCACCATTAAGGGGGTAGATTTTTAGACTTTTACGTCCGCCTAAAAATCTCCCCCTTAATGGTGTCAGGCTAATGCTAAGTAAAACTTTTATCGTTTATTATTAACAGGATTACAATACTCCACGAAGCAGCGGCATCAAGTTGGTTTAAGGGGTTATACAAAAATAAAATTTTCGAAAAATCGATTTTTTTTCTCGTAATGTACATATATTTAAGTACACACAGAGAAAATTCCTTGTCAATCCGGCGAATATTCTCGAAGTTACACGCACATTTTTAATGACGTGTCAGAGCTTTCGAAAGTGCTTTTGAAACTTTAAACGCGTTTTTCTCAAAACTGTGTTTTTCAAGTCGGTGAGCAAGATTTCTCGGAAACGGCTGAACTGATCAGTCTCAAATTTTAGCACAATCTTTTTAAGTATATTTTTCAGTAATTAATCGAAGGTTTTTTCTTACCGATAAATATTTTCCATTTTAAAAACAATTTAAGGCCTAAATTTTTGTCAAAAATCGATTTTTTTAGAAGTCGCCATTTTGTCAAAAATTATTATTTTGCATATTCCTTCTAATAATTACAAGATAATCTATTGTATTAACGAAATATTTTTGGTTATTAAATTTTGGATGATCCAGTCCAGAGGTATCGTGCTCACCGCAAGACGCCTTTTTTAGAGGTCCCGGGGATCAGCTATAGCAGCTTCCAAAATAATTATTTTTACAAACAAAAAATCTTAAAATACAGTTGAAAGGTACCATAATATGTGTACAAATTTTTACGTTAATAGATTTAAAGGTCTTGTCAAGAAAAATTCTTGAAAAATCGATCTTTTTAGGCCTCCTGACTGTATATAACCCCTTAATTCCCGTTTCCCTATACGACTGACTGCTAGTCTCATTTGCATCTGTAGGTGGTGTTGTGTAACGCTCCATGTGCGAAATTCGATCTCGATGAGAGTTACGCGCAGGTACGATTTCGACAAGCTCTTTTTCGCGAATTATTTCGGTTGAACGATTTTTTTTTTTCAACGCTGTTCGACCATCTGCTTTCGAACGGTATTTTTTCTTTCGTCGAAAAGTTAAGATTTTGATACTAAAACTATTCTTCAAAGATAATAAGATCGTTGATGCGTGATGATCCACAAGGTCTTTGAAAATGAAAGTTTTTATTATAAGTATTTATTATAAGTTTTTTTTTACATTTTATTTTCCATACTTTTATTATTATCTTATTTTTCTAGATTTTGTAAATTTTTCTAAGATATTTTTTTATAGATTTATTTTGTAGATCGCTAAATAAAAATCTTCAAAAATGGTCGAAGGATTATTTAAGGCAAAATCTGCCAAAGAAAATTAATGGAATTTGAATATATTCCTTTTCGTTGCGTTCAAACGATGTGAACTTCAACCTCGTCACGTTCACATGTGAAGCCAAAAGTTTTAGATTCCAAAATGGCGGCGATAATATCGCGAAGGAACCAAAAGTTAATGCCATTTCAATGTAAAGTGTCAAGAGCTTTTTTTCGAGATCGCCACGATACGACGTGAAATTGGGATGAAAAAAAAAAAGATTACTGACGGAAATGTTTTCTCCAGGAAACAACTGGTTGAGGTAAACCACACCAATCTAAAGCCCGGAAAAAATGTCGAATTTTTACAATTTTTTACGGGTACCCAGGTGATAGAATGGAAGCTCCATTTTGTTTCCTCTATTCTGCATATCTTCAAGTATCTTTATCCATTTTTTCACAAGATTTTGTAAGTATATGGCGGCGCTGAAGCTGAATGAAAGGAGTCACCTTTGTCTAAAAGTATCCTGCGGCTCACGAGAGTTCTCGATTTTTTTTACCTGCAACTCAAAATAATTTGAGTTCTAAACAAGATTTGTCTTCGAAGTAGGGGAACTCGGGGCAAGACGAATACGCGGGCTGAGATGAATCCCAAGCCTAGCCACTAAACGGTGTGTGCGAGCACAGTGCTCGAAATGTTCGATTTTTCACCAATTTTTAATGCGAAAAGTATTAAATATAGAATATTGATATTTGGTATGTTGACTAAGCGGTCTTTATTGAACATCAAAATATTTTTTAAAGTTTGACAAAACATGGTGGCGGGAGTGGGAGGACCCACGTATGTCGGTGCGCGGGCAATGACATTCTTCGCTTGCGGAAGTCCTAAGTCCCGGACAGGTGATCTGAAACAAAAAAATCAAACATATTGTTACTTTGTACAATATTGTGTATAAGTTGACCTAAAATCAGAAAGAAAAATTGAAAAATAAAAAAATAGCGAGCGATCCAAAGGAAGTTTGTTTTTTTTTTTCAAAAATTATCGCAGTTTTTTGCTCACTATTTTTTGATTTTTCAATTTTTCACTCTCAAATTTTTGGTACTCGTAAACGTCGAGTACTCTTAAACTTCAAATATTCGTAAACGACTCGGAGATCCGTATCTATTGTTTATATTTATGTTCATTTTTTATATAGGTGTATCGACCAAATGATGGGAGAAAACGAAAACTCGAAGAAGGCGATAAAACGAATAAATGATTATACTGTAAAAAATATTTTTTCGTCTCACTTTTCTATCCTGTGTGTGTGTGTGTGTGCGTGCGAGCGTGCGTGCGTGCGTGCGTGCGTGTGTGAATCGTATGGTAATAACTCGGGAAAGTTGCGTTTTGGCATCACTAAAAAGTGTGCGAAAGGAAAAAAATGACAATAGTTATCTTCTATTCCGGCAAACGCCTTAAAGTTTTGAATTTTTTAACATGGGTTTTAAATGAAGAAAAAACCCAAAAAGACCAAGCTTCAGCGCCCTGCGTTTATTCGAAGCAAAAAGAATGTAGCGTCCATGTGACATTTAAAATATTTTAATATCTTGATTGGTTTCAGAGATCTAAGCGTTTGAAGAACAAGTTTTATCTGAAAAAAAAAATATTAAATGACAAAAAATTTAATTAAGAAGAATGAATCGCCGAAATAACCAGTTAGCACTAGACAGAATTAATGAAAATTGGACGAAGAATCTTGCTTTTATTCAGTTTTTCGACATTCAAATATCTCGATATTTCCCGAAATGCGAGTGTCTTAAAAGAAGTGTGCCGGTAAAAAATTGTAAAGATAACATACAAGTGTAAAACATTATAAAGATAACATATAATTGTACAGATATATACATAACAAAAATACTAAAATTATTAAATGATTTATTTGTATTTCTTATGAACCCCCAACCTATCGGCGAAGGGTAGAGAACATAAAGCTGGAGTCTATTTCGTCCCTTTTGGTACGTTTCCGTGGGGCTATCTATACTATAAAACGAAATGTTGTTCCGGCAACACGACTTATCGAGTACTCGAAAAACTCGGGTACTCGATAAAGTTCGAGTATACCCGTCCGATCACGGGTACCCGATCCGAATCATAGTCTAATTACCCGACCCGATCCGATCCGACCAATTCTGCTACCCGCACACCCCTACAAATAATGCATTACTTTTTGTAATGCATTAGCGTTTTCATTACTCATTACTTACGAAATGACATGTTTTATAATGAAACAAATTTTCATTACCCATTACATTCCATTCAGTAATGTAAAAAATTTATATTATTCATTACATTACATTTTGTAATGTGAAATATTTTCATTACCCATTACAATGTAATGGGCAATGGAAATATTTTACATTACATTAGTAATGTGAACAAATTCCATTACTCATTACATTAAATTTTGTAATGTAAAAAATGTCCATTGCTCATTATATTACACTTTGTAATGTAAAAAATGCCATTACCCATTACATTGAACTTTGTAATGTAAAAAATGTCCATTACCCATTACAATGTAATGTGTAATGAAATGTTTTGTCATTACACATTAGATTGCATTTTGTAATGAAAATGTTTCACATTACAAAATGTAATATATTGGACATTTTTAACAATCCAAAATATAACGTAGTGAGTAATGGTTTTTTTTACATTACTGCATGTCATGTAATGGGTAATGAAATATTTTTTCATTACCCATTAAAACAGTAATGAATAATGCATTACTTTTTCATTACAAATTTCGCAACCCTGATTCGGACTAATCCTACAGAACTTAGACGATTGGCTTATCAAATTGATGGTATTGAGTATGAAACCACTTTTATATGCGAAAGATGCCAATAATTCGTACGGGGTGAGATGAGAAAAATAAAGGTTCAATTAAAAATATACATTGTATGGTACAAAGCAGAAAGACTGATGTTTTTGCTTCCAAAATTAAAAGATTAATAAATTTTGATTAGTTTTAAAAATAATTAAAGTTGACTGACTCATATACGTATTGTTTTATTTGAGCAGGACCCTAGCGTTATCATCTTGCCCCGACTTCCCCTACGTAGAAAAATCGCGACATACCGTTTTTTAATAAAACGGTGCATGTTATAAAACCTCTGGAAATTTCAGCCCGGTCGGTCAATAACTTTTAAGCTATAACATGAGCAGTTTTTCAAACGACGCCTAAAGGAATACCTTATAATGCCGCCGTTTTGTTTTGTTTAAAAAAGAAAAGAAAAAAATTAGCACACTTGAAAGTTGTGATAAGATCATTTGAAAATTAAAAAAATAATGCCATTATTTTGTCATCTTTAAAAAAATGCATAAAAAATGACTCATTCTCGGGCGCCTAAAGGGATTCCCCCCATGTACGATGAAGACTAATTGGAATTGCCATTCTATCAACTGGATATCAATAGAGAACTGTCAAAATTCACCTTCTTTCTGGTCTCCAGACTGGTAGTCATCTCCTAAGGGGCCGTACGCAAATTACGTAACGTAATTGGGGGGGGGGGGGTCTGCCCAAGCGTTACGGTGCCGTTACGTCGGGGGGAGGGGGGGGCTCACAAATAGGGAAATTTTGTGTTACGTAATTTGCGTAGGCCCCCTAAGCATGCATCGCAGGTAGTAATTAATGTATCACATTTCTAAATTACATGTTACTTTTCTTTGCTGAGTGTTCCTAAATCCCCGTCACAACAGTCCGCGCGCTTTATATATCTCTACCATCTCCCTCGAATTTCCCGCTCGAGTTCGTTCGTTCTTGAATACCATAGTAAAATCCAATTATCGCTTCGTCATGACTGAGTCCCGCGCGAGAGACGGCGACTGCGAAAGAGAGGAATAGCCGGAGGCGAAAACTCGATAGTGCGGCGAGACGAACGGGAGGTCCTTCGGAGTTCGGAGAGGGGGGAGGGGGCGCGTGCCGCTCGTGCTTACCGGTAGGCCAAGGACATGTACCAACTCTTCTCTCGCTATGCGGGCTCTGCAGAGCGGCAAACCCGTTCGGCCACCGCCAGTCTCGAATGTCCGTGTCAAATTCCCTTCGTACAAATTTGTAAGATTTCCTTTCTGGTAGTATATTTCATAAAGGTTATGCCGAATCGACTCGTACAGAGATATAAAGTGTCGATGAGAAATTCCCCGCCGTTTCACCTAACCCGTAACCCGGACCATTTTTGGTTTTCCTGATTTTTTTTTGTAAAATTGTACCCCATGAAAGGAATATCCACGCCAATTTTTAGATTTTTAACTCTTCTCTTTTTGGAGTTATAATTTTCCAGAAAATGTCGATTTCGCAAGTTTGGAAACGTTTAAACGCTGATAACTCCTGAACTAATGGAGATATCGACAAATGTCACTATATAATTTTCTTTCATTTGGAAGCATACTTTCGTTAAAAATATGAAACGAATTATCAATTATCAATGTCAACGTGTTTTTGGCGTTTGAAGTGGAAACTACCTTTTTAAAAGACGATTGCCTTTTTTAAAATTTGTTTTCCAAAAATTCTCTAAAATAGAGTGACCATTCTATGATTTTTAAGACTAGTCTCGTCGTGGGCCCAATTTTTTTCGAATTAATCATATTTTTCTAAGAAGATTTTTATCCATTTAATGTCCAATACTGCTATTAATGATTTGGTCATTTCTAATTTAGCTTCGACAGACGTGAAACGGTTTATTTTTAATTTGTGCTGAATTTAACAACTTTTTTTTTTCAATTCAATATCATTTTTTTCGTTAAATTCAGCACAAATTTAAAATAAACCGCTTCAGGCTTGTCGAAGCCGAATTGGAAATCACAAAATCATTAGTAGCATTATTGGACATTAAAATGATAAAAATCTTCTAAAAAAAAATGATCAATTCGAAAAAAATAGAAGAAAAATGAGCCCATGATCAGACGAGTCTTAAATATCAGAGAATGGTCACTCTATTTTAGAGAATTTGTGAAAAAAAGGCTATCATCTTTTAAACAAATAGTTTTGAATTTAGAAGCAGAAAAACGTTGAGATTGATCATTGATATTTTTTTCATATTTTTTAACGAAGATATACTTCAGAATTAAAAAAAAATTATATCGTGACATTTGTCGATATCTCAATTAGTTCAGGAGTTATCAGCGTTTAAACGTTTCCAAAACTTCCGAAATCGACATTTTTTGGAAAATTATAACTTCTAAAAGAGAAGGGATAAAGATCTAAAAATTGGTGTGGATATTCCTTTCATGGGGTACAATTTTACAAAAAATCAGGAAAACAAAAAATTGTCGGGATCATAGGCTAGGTGAAATGGAGTGGAATTTCCCTTGTATAGTCTTTTAAGGGGTTATATACGGTCAGGAGGCCCAAAAAGATCGATTTTTCAAGAATTTTTCTTGACAAGACCTTTAAATCTATTAACGTAAAAATTTGTACACATATTATGGTAACTTTGAACTGTAGTTTAACATTTTTATTTGTAAAAATAATTATTTTGACAACTGCTATAGCTGATCTTCGGGAGCACCTCTAAAAAAAGGCATCTTGCGATGAGCACGATAAAAAACCCAACAATATTTCGTTAATATAATGGATTATCTTGTAATTGATCGAAGGAATGAGCAAAATAACAATTTTTGACAAAATGGCGGCTTCACAAAAAAATCGATTTTTGACAAAAATGTAGGCCTTAAATTGTTTATAAAATGGAAAATATTTATCGGTGAGAAAAAAACCTTCGATTAATTACTGAAAAATAGACTTGAAAAGATCGTGTTAAAATTTGAGAATGATCGGTTCAGCCGTTTCCGAGAAATCTTGCTTACCGATTTGAAAAACACAGTTTTGAGAAAAACGCGTTTAAAGTTTAAAAAAGAACTCTCGAACGCTCCGACACGTCATAACGAATGTGCGTGTAACTTCGAGAATATTCGCCGGATTGACAAGACATTTTCTGTGTGTGTACTTAAATATATGTACATTATGAAAATAAAATTTAAAAAAATCGATTTTTCGAAAATGTTAACTGTGTATAATCCCTTAACGGGCTCATCTATCCAGGTGGGCAAAAAAAGTACATTTTCCAATTTTTCGAAAAACGCGTTTAAAGTTTGAAAAAGCACTCTCGAACGCTCTGCCACGTCATAACAAATGTGCGTGTAACTTCGAGAATATTCGCCGGATTGACAAGAAATTTTCTGTGTGTACTTCAATATAGTACATTACGAAAATAAAATAAAATTAATTAAATTTAATTGTTCATTTAATTAAATTTTTATTCGATAGTATCAACTTTTAGCTATATTCCCTGAAAACTTCATTGAAATATTCCTAAAATTGAATGAGCTACGGCTTCAGACAGTCGGCCGGGCGAGCGCGAGCCGTAGCAGCGCCATACTTTAAACGCGTTTTTCTCGACACACTGTTTTTAAAGTCGGTGGACATGATATCTCGACAACCATTTAATGGATTGTTTCCACATTTACAGGAGATACGATGAGAAACATTGAAAGGTCGTTGACGATCTAACTTTTCAAAAAACGATCTTCATTCTTTAATAGTTACGTAAAAACGACTACTTTTTTGATAAGTTTTGTATGCTCGAGTTTCACTTCGTCGTCACGTTGTTAAAAAAAGATTTAAAAAATCGACAATCGTCAACGACTCGTATTTATTGTTAACGTGAATAACCCGTTTGGTTTTTAGATTTCGGATGGACCGTTTAAGCTGGAGAGCGTCCACCGACAAAAGTCGCGAAAAAAATGTCATCATGTGCCGGCGGCGATGTTTTTATTTTCCTGTTTTTTTTTAAAGCTCTCAGTATATCTACCTTTGTGTTGAAAAAATACGTTTCTTTTCGCGAACCGTTTTCCAGAAAAACGAATCGGAATTTGGCCATTTTTTTTGTCTCTGGGTAGATATTAGCCCCTTAAGGCGGGAGTCTGAATTAGAAAGCCCAAAAAAGCGTTTTTTTCGGGAATTTTGTTAGAAGGGAAAAAACAAGTGAGCCCATTAAATATTGAGGTATCTTTTCATGTATATTTGAAATGTATAAAAACAAAAGTTCAACATGAAACAATAAATGACTGCAGATTTATCAGCCTATTCCATGTGCGTCTTGCCACTGCAGTCCCCAATCCGGCGGGTAAGATGCAGCTCGTAATTCTTGACTGAACCAAAAAAAAACAATAAAATTTTCGATCTTCATATATTTTTCTTCTGAATGAATTAATAAAAAGCTGAAAAAATCGTGAAATTATAACTTTTCTCAGTTGTCTCAGGTTTAAAACAAATGTTTTTAAAAAAACACTTTAACGTGCTATAAAAATGATTATAAAAAACTTTTTCAACGACTTTTTTAATTCACTTAGAAGAGATTTTAATACCGAAGAAAATAAAGCGTAACAATGAATCGTCGATAGAAAATATGCGTTCTCGTCAACGGCAACCAGCATGGACTGCTCTAAAAACGCCGAACCCCGTGCAGAGGCTTCGGCTCGTTCTTTGTTGTCGAGAAAAGCCCTCGTCCAGCGGTAACGCGCCTTTCGAGTGTTTACAAATTTCATCGTTACATTCGAACGAATTTCTCGAGCGAGACACATCCCGCAGGGTGATATTCGGCGCAGGAGCGCGTCGAATAGATGAACACAAACGGCGCGTGTTTTCTTTTTTTAGAACGCGTCGTACGTATACGGAAGGGAGAGTCTCGTTCGGCGTATACGTCGCAGTGTCGTTTACGACGACGGCAACGTCATTGCGCAGACTCCGTACTGTGTGTAGTAAAGGTGCACGAACCTCGCAGAAATAACCTAACGCAACTTCGGGTCAATATCGCAGCGCGGCGCGCGGCGAGGGAGGAGCGGGTGGGGACGGGCTCGACGGGGAGGGAGGTAACCTTAAAATCCGCGACGTCGACGCGGCGGCGTACGTACGCGTTCGGGTTAGTAGAAAGGCCGCCAGGAGGGGCTGCGCGGTGAGAGAGAGAGAGAGAGAGAGAGAGAGAGAGAGAGAGGGAGACGTTTCTACCGATTTTTCGCTGGAAGGTTAGTAGAGAGAGAGCTCGGCGGCTGGAAAAGAGACAGAGAGGCGCGTGTGTGTGCAAGGGAACCGGATTGATTTTCTCTCCGGGAGCGAAAGACCGACGCCCCTTCCTCCACTCTCTTGCTCCCTTTCTCTCCTCGATACGTGCCAAAATTGAGCTTTTCACTTCTCTTCCTTTCCGCGCGCCCGATCTCTCTCTTTTCTCTCGCTGGGTGACTATTCCCTCTCATCGTTCGCCATTCTCTCGCGGTTCGCTCCACTGTTGCCAGATGGTTCTGGCGTCTTGCCCCTAGACCGTCGCTGGTTCCCCCTAAAAATCTCCCAAATAGCCCCCACCGAGCCACTGGCCTGAACAGTGCTGTAAATCAAGGGTAATTTTCGCGATCGGTCAAATGTCGTCAAATAGCTGTTATTTGAAATGCATTTCCTACTTGTGTATTGACTATTTTGTTTTGATACTTGATTGCTGCGATCTGTGCGAATTATAGATGAAGATGAATACTTTTTTTATGGAAATAATTGTTGTAGTTAGGTTAAACGTACGGTCGGTAAAAACATTTATCGTGGTATGGTAATCTGTCTTTGAGCCTTGGAGGGGATTTATTTCTTTTTAAATTTGCATATTACAAGAATTCCGCTTTTATATTTGTCTACATATTTGTTTATTACTACAATTTTTACTTATTAGCCGAGTATATACTTTGAACTATTCTATACTGTAACTTATACTTATTGATGACGGTCTATTCCAAGTCCATTTTACGTATTTTTGCCCCCTGAATACAAATTCACTATTAATTCCCCCGAAATCCTCAATTTTTATTGAAAAAGTGTGGAAAAGTTTGCTTAAAACAATGGTCCCTCTTTGAAATTCTGCCAAAAATCGAAAAATACGCGCAGCACGATGTACGAAGCGGCATTTTAAAGGGAAAACGATAACGAACAGAATTAGCACAGAGTGGATTCCCGATTGGATTGATACTTATTGCAATGAAGAATTCACTGATGCACGAATAGCTAAATTTCGGCCCTAATTGTCAGGAAATATATCGAGGGTTCCAACATCGCTGCCATTTATATTATTATAAATATTCTCAGAGCTGAAACGCTTCAACATACAAGCTGTCGGCTTAAAATCACAGCAATCAACGCTGAGCGTGAGTCGAGCGTGCATTATAGCCTCGACCATTGCAACCGACATTTTGTTTCGAAGCTTGTACGGTTGGGTTTGAATGATTGTTTTCGATTGTTTGGGCTTACTTGTTTGTTTTCGTCGACTCGGAATTGGTGCACTTGTGGTTGTTTTTTTTACTTGTTTGAGAATAAAAACCTCGGAAATTTATGATCCCCTAAAAATACCCTCACGCTTCAGAATCCTCCTAAAAAATCTCCTACAAATTTTCCCCTCATTTATCTCTTAACCCAGGTAAAATACCCCTAAATCTACGAGGAAATCTCCTAATCTGGAAACACTGGTTCGCTCGTTCTGGGGTGAGATACAGTCAGAATTTTCAAAAAATCGATTTTTTAACATTTTCTTGAAGTATGATGTTTCGAAAATATTCCTTGAAAATGTCAAGTCAATCCGATGAATAGTTTCCGGGATATCCCACAATTAGTGAAGGGGCGTCGGGTCCCCATGGCAGGTAGCGGATGGCAGCTGCAAGCAACCGGTTTCGCCCCCCCCCCCCCCTTTTATATTCTATAAATAGTCTTGTTCGTAACTGAAAATTTTCGGTTAGGCATCAGTATATTCGTGGCAGCCGACCGGAGTGGTCGATACTTGTGCGTTTATATAAAAACTTATTCGATTATTTTATCATAAATCGTAGCAAAGGTTCTAGAGAACGTCGAAATTCTGATAATCTTAGTAAGTCGCGTACCGTAAAAAAAATGTTTTCAATCCGAGCACAACGGAACGTGATGAAAGTGTTACGAAGTCACGAAGTTCATCAGCTAAAAAATGTAAACGTGACATAGAAGATGATGTACGTGAAGATAGTCGTATTGAATACAGAATAATAAACTTTTTGTCTGTATTTACGGCTATTTCGAGTTTAGTCAAGTGCAAAAAGTGTAATGGGGTTGTGGCATTTCAGACAGCCAGCACACGTGGTCTAGGATTAAAAATTGTCGTATCATGTGACGGTTGTGCTGACGATAACATTCCTTCGTGTTCTTTTATAGGACATTCCTATGAAATAAATCGACGACTCATATTTGTAATGAGACTCCTAGGAATGGGATATGAAGGAATGCGAAAATTTTGTGGTCCAATGGACTGCCACAATTTTTAGACAAGCGTACTTTCACAATATTGTTAAAACAAATATCAGATGCTAGTAAAACTGTCGCAGAATTGTTGCTTCAAAAAGCTGTGGATGAAGAAAAAAAAGAAACATCAAAAACATTGTTACTGATGATGAATACACTTGTCATTAATTGTGGACCCAATTCTCACCGGTACACTAAAAGAATCGATTCTGAACGTATAGACGTGGCTGACGAACGCGCAAACGATAATATCCGGGAAGGCAGAATGCTTCGAAGACAACAACAAATTGATATTTTGGAAGCTCTACATCGGCAGAAGCCCTATTGTATGGGCCAGGAATTGATGATTCGATGTAAGTAATTTTTTAATTAGTATTTCTCTACACAAATCAATTGTAAAATTGGAAAACATTTACAGAAATTTTCAAAAATTTATTACTCAAAAACTATGAACTTTAAGAAAATTTTATAAAATATACTTTCGTTTTAAAATTGCCCAAAATGATTTTAAAATAATAATTCATCCCGAAAAACTTTAATTTTTTGAATAATTGTTTTAACAATTGGCTATAAACAATTGAATGCTCGACATTTCGGCAAAAAATTGTGATATTCGGATTCAGCGGATCAAAATACATAAAAAAGTTTAGCTTCATCCATCGAGCTCAACATTTTACGAACATATAATACCGTATCCACATCGAAAAACTTTAAACGCGTTTTTCTCGTAACTATGTTTTTGGAGTCGGTGATCACTATAATTCAAAAACCACTCTATGGATTTTGATGAAATTTAGTCTGCTTATTGATAGCATTCAAAACAAGTCCTTAATCGACGGGTTTTCATTTTTGTTGAACATTTATATTTTTTTAACAATAAACGAGCGATTTTTCGGTCGAAAATCGAAAGTTATTTCTCTGAAGCTGCCATTTTGTTAATTTTTGAAAAAAAAAGTTTCGATTAAGGACTAGATTTATTACCAAACTGATGATTTTTTTGGGTTTTTTTTTATTTCAGATGATCCAGTAAAATTTTATGATGGTCACCGCAAATCACTACATGCCGAAGGAGGTCCGACAAAGATGGCGATTTTTTCATAAATAATCAATATTTTTCTTTGAAAATTTGTACAAGTCAAGTTGAAATATAACATAAAAAGTCTGTGCAACCACTTTTGTAAAACAAACTTAATTACTATAAAAAAAAATTATTGAAAATGCTCGTCTTTTCACGCCTCCGACTGCATCTCAACCCTTAACATACACGCGGCAGGTTCACGACGCCACCGTGCAGCGGCGCTGCTCAAGAATCACTGCGAAGTTTTCTACTCATGCTTCCACCGTGAACGTGCGTGCCCCTAAGAAATTCGCATCTCTCTGTTGTCGAAGTTGCGGAGAAAAAACAATAAATCATTCATGGCCATTCACAGTTATCAGCGATAGGTGACGACTCGTTTGTCTCCAGTTTCGGTAAACGGAAAATTATCCTCGAGAATGCATCTGCACTTTTCGAACTTTCTCGTGGCTCCACTTTGTTACTTGCTTAGATTTTTTGGTGCCAGTCGAAACAAGCGACTAGAAATTACTGTTAAAGGGCTACATCCCCCTAGAGGCCTGAAAAAATAGCCAAATTCCGGTTTTTTCTTTGGGAAACCGTCTTCGATTTAGGAATATTTCAATGAAATTTTCAGGGATATCCAAAAGGTGATACTATCGAATAAAAATGTAGGATATTCTCAATATTCTCAACATGAGCTGATATTTTAATTTATTAATAAAACGTATTACTTATTTGAAAAGTACGAATATTCTTATTTTAAGGGGTTTTCTCACCTTAGACGCTAAAAAGGCTATTTTCATGAAGTTTTTTGATAGGTTTATATTATAGATATTGATATGAAAGTTGTTACACTTCATAAATACACTTTCGAAACACATTAAAAACATGTTTTTCTGTATTTATGTAACCCAAACAATCTTTAAACACGTTTTTCTCGAAACAACGTTTTTCGACGGCTTGTTGATCAAATCTTCGAAACTACTGAACCGATCCTCATGCAATTTTAACCACATATTCTTTACAACTATAGCTATAGCGCATATCAAAGATTTTTTTAAATTTTGATATTTATTTTTTAATTTTTTGCCTAAAACGGTGATAAAATCACGTTTTTTTGTTTTTTTTTGTTTTTTTTTTGTTTTTTTTGTTTTTGTTTTTGTTTTTTTTTTTCAAAAAATGTCCGCCATTTTTTTTTCATGTATCAAAAATCGTATAATATGCGCTATAGCCATTAACATAGTGAATCTAAAACCGTTTGATTTTTTGGTTCGGATGATCCATCTCCGAGATTTCATCAACAGCGCAGATCTAAGTACAATTTTTTAGGACGTTTTTTAAACTACATTTTCGTCTATAAATAGTGATTTAAATAAAGATTTTTTTTTTTAATTTATTTTGAAAGTGGATTTATTAGGTGTAACAACTTTTACATCAATATCGATAACATAAACCTACCCAAAAAATACATGAAAATAGCCTTTTTTAGCGTCTAAAGTAAGAAGACCCCTTAATATAAGCGTCTAAAGTGAGAATACCCCTTAATATAATAATATTATATAAAACCTTGCAAGCTCCATCTATATAATGTGTAATTCACAATTTATAAAATGAATAAAATTCTGAAGCGGATCCGAATCAAGGATCGATACGTAAAACAGAAAAACTTTTATTTCCATCGAAACCTTGGAAACTTTCATTGGCCGAATCGAAGCCGATTCCATAACAACAAGTATGCCCTTAATATAAGGCACAAACAGGGAGGTTATGTGTGGAACACAATATCCGATCAATGGCTGTCTCGTCCCTGTTTGCAAACGTTCACTTTTTTAAAGAAATTTTCAATGACATTTTGGCATAATTGCGGACTAATTTCATTAACGGTGGGTCCATTTGCTTTCTTGAGATCCGGAATGGTCTGTGGATCATTGGCATGCACTATCGATTTTTTAATCGTTGTAAATGTATATCCCACCTTAAGGATTTACCTTGTGTAAATTCAATCCATCGCAAATGTACGCAAATACACGAAGAACGATAATTCGAGAATGAATAATCCGCGCAAGATTTTCTCTCCAAACATTCCGAAACGAGTTCGCGTCGTTCGGTAATTTTTCGTTCGGGGCGCGAGGCGTGCTCGGCCATGTGGTGTGCCGGGAGGCAAAGAAGGCCAAGCGGACGAGAGTTTACTATAGAGCGCAGACAGCAGTCCCCGCAAACATGCAGTCATGCCAAACAGCCGTCGAGTCATAACGGAATTAGCGATGGCACACAGCCTGGTTGGCGGGCGCGATAGTCCCAGCCAAGCGAAAAGACGCGAGGGGGGAAGGAAAGAGCGGCGAGAGCGAGGCCGGTGTTCTCCTCTCAAGATGAAGAAAGAGAACAGTTTTTGCACAAGGAAGACGGAGAGGGAAACTCCCCTCGACTATATCGGGGCAAGGCGAGAAAGCGTACGACGACGAGAAACGACGCGACAACGAGTTTATAACAACAACGGAAAACGCGAACGAGCGGGGAGACGCGCGCGTCGGATTTCCGGCGCGTGGGGTTCGATCCGCTGAGCGGAGTAGCCCGGCGAGATCTATATGCGCTAAACTCTCTCTCACTCCCTCTGTGCGCGTAGTACACATAGGCGAAAGAGAAAATAAAAAAAACACGACGTACCGTTCGCCTTCGCCTAGTTGAACCCGACTTGTTCGGCAAGATCGCGCTTTCCTAAAGGGTGAAAATGTGTAAAATTTCTATTTTTTCTGAAGTCGACTTAAAAAATGTTCAACTTTTAAAATGTACCTTATGTATAAGTTCAGCATTTGGGTGTTAAAATACTAAAAGTCCGTTTGTGGATTTGCCACAAACCGACAACTGTCGCCAAAACCGTCCTGGAAGACCCCATAACGTCGCCATTTTGCAATATTTTTCGGATGGAAAATGCTTTTAAAAATTTATTGATGGATGGATGGATGGATGGATGGATGGATGGATGGATGGATGGATGGATGGATGGATGGATGGATGGATGGATGGATGGATGGATGGATGGATGGATGGATGGATGGATGGATGGATGGATGGATGGATGGATGGATGGATGGATGGATGGATGGATGGATGGATGGATGGATGGATGGATGGATGGATGGATGGATGGATGGATGGATGGATGGATGGATGGATGGATGGATGGATGGATGGATGGATGGATGGATGGATGGATGGATGGATGGATGGATGGATGGATGGATGGATGGATGGATGGATGGATGGATGGATGGATGGATGGATGGATGGATGGATGGATGGATGGATGGATGGATGGATGGATGGATGGATGGATGGATGGATGGATGGATGGATGGATGGATGGATGGATGGATGGATGGATGGATGGATGGATGGATGGATGGATGGATGGATGGATGGATGGATGGATGGATGGATGGATGGATGGATGGATGGATGGATGGATGGATGGATGGATGGATGGATGGATGGATGGATGGATGGATGGATGGATGGATGGATGGATGGATGGATGGATGGATGGATGGATGGATGGATGGATGGATGGATGGATGGATGGATGGATGGATGGATGGATGGATGGATGGATGGATGGATGGATGGATGGATGGATGGATGGATGGATGGATGGATGGATGGATGGATGGATGGATGGATGGATGGATGGATGGATGGATGGATGGATGGATGGATGGATGGATGGATGGATGGATGGATGGATGGATGGATGGATGGATGGATGGATGGATGGATGGATGGATGGATGGATGGATGGATGGATGGATGGATGGATGGATGGATGGATGGATGGATGGATGGATGGATGGATGGATGGATGGATGGATGGATGGATGGATGGATGGATGGATGGATGGATGGATGGATGGATGGATGGATGGATGGATGGATGGATGGATGGATGGATGGATGGATGGATGGATGGATGGATGGATGGATGGATGGATGGATGGATGGATGGATGGATATTTACATTTACATTTCCAATGCCATGAGGTAGTTGCACTTTGTGTAATATCTGTAGATTTTTAGTGAACAAAATTGATTGAATCAGTTCACATATGTGATAAATTGTACCTTAAGTTTCATAAATGTAAAACGTTTTGTTCCTTTGCAAAAAAAAAATGATAAGAATTGACCAGCTCACCCTTTAGCGTCACGTGAAAGACATTCTCCGTTTTTCTCGCTCTGACGTCTACTTTGCGATCTCGACCCTGTATCCATATCAATTTCGTATCTACTTAATGACTTACACTGAGCTAAAATGTTTGGAAATATCGATTTTTGGTGTTTGACGGACTCTCAAAATGTATCCTTTCCTAAATATTCGACGCACTTTTGGTGGTGTATCTGGTAAGCAATTGGTGCGTGGTATCGACTCTAATTTTCGTTTAAAAATCGAATGAATCTCAAGATATTTCTAAATTCATTGATACCCATAGTGGCTCGAAACAAAGGATAAGCTGATGATCGCCACATGTGGGTGTGTAGTCCAGCATTGAATTTTCTACGCCAGAGGTAATTGAAGTTCCCACAAAAAATAATACACGATTTCTGAGGCCTGCCGATCCGAGTATCTTTTTTTATTGGGGTTGCTTCCTTGTACGTCTGGCACACTTGAGTTGCCTTTCCGTTCGTGTGACGAATGATGATGTCAACCAATTCGGTCGTGAGTACAGCTTTGAGCCGTAGGGGCAATCGATAGAGTTTCCGTGTCCTTTCGTGGCCCACTTTTTCGTTGAATGACGTTCCGAAATGCAGTCGGATGTTCAATCGATGGTGTTCAAGGCCATAAAGTGTTGTCTTTTGCTGCGGCAGTTGCATCAAACTGCGACGGTCGATCGGTTGGTCCCGGTTCGGTTTCTTCATTTTCGTCGTTTTCGGCTTCATCTTCATCGCCAGCTTTGACTTTTGAAATTGGTCGCTGGAAAAAGACTATACCAAATTCATATTCCTTCAAATTTATAATCACACAGACGCATATACATTCGGATACGATACTTGGTGCCTCATGATCAGACATTGCTGAACTCCTTGCTCGGTTATGCAATGCGGGGAAGCAGTCGTCATCGTCGCTATCGGAGATGTCATTATTTTTGCCATCATCGCCAAATAAATGCGTTTTTCTTCAGCGGATAATCCAGTAATATCTTTTTTCGACGATACTACACGATACTTGCTTACATCTTGCTCGTGGTCGGGAAAAAGAGGAATTTTCGTGAATTTTTATTCGGAAAACTTGCACAAGTTTTCAACACTTTTTATTTACATTACAGAATATAGTTTTAACCCTTCGTTGGCATACTTATAGTTGGCCACGATTTTCACACATTGGGTCATTTTAACGGAAACTACTTCATCCTCCTGCCATTAACACCCCTTCGGTCGGTTTTTATTGAAAAAATAAAAAATAAACTTAAAACTCAAATTTTATGTCTGCATAATTATAATCCGGAAAATATCAAGTTGAAACGTTTAAAAAATTATTGAAAGTTTTGAAAAAGTGAGCATTTTACTAAAAATTCATCCGGGTCAAAAGAACTCAGTGTATCAACGTAGGTTAAGTAATTTTTATGATTTTTGGGTTAAAAATATTCATAAATGTGTCAGATAGAATTGTGCAGAGCGCTGTTTGAAAAACGTCCTTCACGTTGATCACTGCTGTTGGGAAACAAGTCATCAGGAACAAACAAAAATCAAACGCAATTAGTTTTTGCATGAAATTATCTAGTACTTGGCTGGAGGATTTGATAAAATATTGACTTTTGAAAACATGGCCGCATTACAGTGATAGTATCGAGTTTCGGTGCAAAAATCCTCTATTTTCGTTGATGAAAAAAACTATGCATCGAGAAAAAAAACTCCTTCAAGCACTGCTTTTTGATAGGTAAAAGAGGCTTGTAAAATGTGTAGTTGATCGGTGCAGTGTCTTTTGCGATATCGTCGTCACCGATTTTGCAAAAGTCATTTTGAGATTAACGCGTTTAAGGAGGTTGGCGCGCTCCAGTTGAGTCAAAGGACGGTTAATGAATTTGTTTTTCATGAACCTCAAAAAAATGCATACGATGTATAGATTTATTCTGTAGATGCTAATTTTTCATAAAATATATAATTGAGGGAAAAATTATTCATTTTTATATTTTTATAACATAAAAAAGAAAAACTTAAAAAGAGTTTTAAGTTTTTGTGTTCCTACCAACTTGAAGACGTATAACATTATTAACCACTATTATGAAAAAACTGCGTCAGCGGATGTTCTATACAACTCAGAATGAAATTTTAACTCATTTATAATTATGCCTATTTATATTTATGTCACGAGACTATTTATTATTACTATTAGTTAATATTAAGTGGTGCCAAGTACTGAAACTTCGCGGACATTGACGTTGGCAGCAATGCTCTACATTCGCCAGCCAAGAATCGCAATTTCTCATCAAACCTTGATGGCTCAATATTGAATATATACATGGTTTGCGATAGGCGTTAAAAATGGTCTATCTTGATGCAAAATAGCCAACAAAAATTGCATCACCCGTACCATAAAGACTCAGTATAGTCTAGTCAACAAGTAATTCATCTTTTAAATTCAATCTTGGATTGTGGCTATCGTTTGAACCTCCTTAAAGTTCGCCGTTTCGCAGAACCCACACCTATAAAGGCCCATATCTCCCTTAATTTTTGGAGTAGCTTGCAATGTTCAGAAAATATTTTTGAAGTCCTATGCTTTGAGAATCCGTCGAAATCCAAAAATCAACAAATTCAAAAATGTCTACTAATTTAAAATTAATTAATTAAAACATGTCTACAAAAAAGCCTTTAGAAAGGTGGAACTGTTCTGTAGGTTTGCGCGACTATGTGAGGCGTGACTGTACAAAAACTACGAGAATGAGCGAACGAAGGAGTCAGAGAGAGAAAGAGAGAGAGAGAGAGAGGGAGAGAGAGAGAGAGAGAGAGAGAGAGAGAGAGAGGGTGATAGTAAAATTGGCAACTCCGGTTACGGCAACGTCGCAAATATTCAGCGCACACACACGACGTTGCCAGACGTGATCGGCGGGTGACGTCACACGAGCCCAGAGTTCGAGCGTGCCGCTTCTGCTCTACGGCACGCCACACCGAGACTTCGCGTACGGATGTATAGGCATATACGACGTATAATAATAATAATGATAATAGTACTTGTCCGTGTAACACGCGATCGCCATGAACCAGCTCACACAGGCAAGCAGACTCGAGAAGAAAACAGCAAGACGGGTTTAACTCGCAAAGAACTACACGCGGATACGCTTACACGTGCGCATGTGTGTTCGCATATTAGTACGTGAATTTGCCGCTGGCTCGGACTCGCCGGCCGAGCGTGACTTACACACCGTGCCAGCGAAAAAGGAAATAACTTATTTCGGAAACAAAAAGCACAAACAAAAGAACTGCGAAGAGACGAGGGAGGCAGACCGGGCGCGTACCTAACCTCCTTTCGTCTTCGCGCATGAACGAAACTCGCATGACGGTACGGCGAATCGCAACCGGCAAATTCGCGTTTCTTTTTATCTTACGGCCCGATTGGAATATAAATAAATATTGAAGAAAAACAAGGCATTATACAGAATATTCGCGACTAATGAAAAATTCAATGTTTTGTCATAGTTTTTTTGGTTTTCTCGAGCAGGTTGAAATTTGCGAAATATCGATTGAGCAGTCCTCACCGTACACTGGAAGTTCGGTCGGAGGTTCGCGCATGCTCCGGTCAACGCGCTGCGCAGATCGCTCTACGCAGTTGACCTTGTAGCTAGTTGTGTCGCGATAGGCGAAGCCATCCACCTGTCACACACAGATCCGAACGGTGTCCAGCGCACGGTGGGGACCGACTTGATTGTACCGAACTTTACTGAATAGCGTTATTTCTGTGCGAAAAACTGTTATGTTCGCAGAGCACTTTTTACGCGTATGAATCTCTGAAGAATTTCGTGCTCGTTAGTTCCTCACGTCAATCGAATCGTATACCCACAATGTATACTACTCCGCGCGGTTCTTATGCAGAGGGGAGAGGCACCATATAACGGAAACTTTTGTTTAAAATTGAAAAAAAACACTAAACTAGTGCTAAAACTTTCAAATTTTACCATTTTATTATCTACATGCACTGACAAAAAACCATCGATCCAATATCATCGGTGTTATTGAATGAAATTTCGTTGGTTCAATTGTAAAATTGTTGGTGTAAATAATCGGATTTATTAGTCTTAACAAAACGCTATTGACCTTAATAACATGATAAAATAAAAAGTTTTTTTTTCATTCAAAAGATATATTGTTAGACGAGAACAATATATTATTGAAACTATCTAAAAAATTATCGTGAACAAATTATATAGTTTTGAATGCATTTTCTGCAACGAACAAAAAAGCGTTTCAATTCATAACATGAATATTGCTGATTCGAGTATACGAGAAAAATTGAATTTCGCTCGTTTGATTCAGATAAAATTTCTATTGAGTTAATATGTTATTTTATTTTTTTCACCATATCCGATATTGATTTTCAAGTACATTATTCGGTAAAATATTAATATTTTATTTTGATTGAAAAATGTTAAGCAAATGTCTGAATTGGTTAAAAAACTATGCGAAAATAAAATTTGTTTCTTGCGCATTTGGTTGAAAAAATTCAACCAAATTATGGCCGAACAACGAAATTATAGGTGTGAGGAAACCCTTAGTTCTTGGAGTAACCGCTAGAAGCCGCACGCGCGCTCGTTTCTCGTAAGCGGAGCGCGAACCGAAAATATACTTAAGGGAGACTTTGTCCTTGAAATTTTCAAAAAATCAATTTGAGCTCAACGGCAGCTAGAAGAAGAGGCGGGATGCCTCTATGGACCAGGTATTGCCGATTAGCGGTAATTATAAACACATTTGTGTAAACACATTACAAAACTTTAAACGCGTTTTTCTCGAAAACACGTTTTTCCAAATGGCTGACATTCTCCTGACCGCTGTAATTAACATATCGACCTGAAATTTGGAGAGCATACTCAGAAAATATGTCTTCACGGAATGACGGACCGTTTTTTCGAAAGATACATTTTTGCATTTATTATTTATCTTTTTGTGCGAAAAAAACGCGAAAATTCGATTTTTTTTTAATTGCCGCCATTTTCCGAAATTTGTACTAAACGAAAAACCCATCCGTCATTCCATGACCAAAGGGTCACAGATTGATAATATGCTTTGAATTTGTGTTTTAGATCAACAAAGAGGGGGCAGTGATGTCAGCCGTTTACCTCCCGCGATTTGAGGACCTGTTTTCGCGGAGCTGCAACGGCCGCCATTTTGGTTTTTTTTTCAAAAAAAAATTTTTTTAACGTTCTGTATATCATGAATAAAAGCAAGAAAAAACCGCACTCAAAAAGCTTTACTCGTTTCCTTTAAAAAAAATAAAATGTAAACACCTGAAATATGGCACTCCAAGGACAAAGTCTCCGTTAAACGCCGGAAAAACTAAAGAGTATCGCTTCTTGGCCTGTGGCTAAGATCAAAGTGTAGTATCTGTTCTTATCAGTTGAATATCTGATATTCTGTCCATGGATATTCCATTGGATATCTGATATTCTCTCCACTATTATCGTGGATGATCATTCTGATGCTCACTTTTTATTTAAGATTTAAAACTAATTGAAAAACTTACGCCTCATGACATATTCGTTTCGATGTAGTAAAGAAATAATTCATTCTATTGATTATATTTGTATACCAAATAAAAAATGTTGGAGCAACCCCTTAATTATTTCATCCATACATCTACGGATTGTATATAGAATGATTTCAATAGAATATAATTTTATTTGACGGATAATGTAGATATTCAGAGAACAGAAGGGATTTTTAAATAAAATAATGTTATTTGAATCAATCACATTCGCCAATATTTTATAGTACTGTAACAATCTTATATATCGGTGGTACTCCGCGATCAGACATTTGTTTGAATCAACCAATTTTTTTTTTATTCAATTGGTTTATTTTCTCAGTGTGGCGTAAAGAAGATGCTAATAGTTATTTCACACATTACAGTGGAATTTTGAGTTGTATGTTTTATAGATAATGAGGGAAATTATGGTTTCCAAAAAGGTTGCCTATAATCGGGTATCCGATATGTGGCCCAAACGCCATTTTTCTTATATCTGTAATTTGGGGATTATTTTTATGTAAAGTAAAACAAAACGTTTATTGTTTCAACTTTGTAATTATTATCAAACGAACAGTCTTCATGAGTTAATGTTTTATTGGGTACTTTACTATACAGTTTGGCTAAAAACGTTAAGTAAAGACAAACAAATTCTCCGAAAAAAATATTTGTCCCCTATAATAGGAAGACATATGGCAACACCGCAGAACAGTATGATTAAATGTTTCGAGAAAAAACAATTATCGTGTTCCTAAAGTTAAAAACTTTAGGAGTAAAAAAAGTCCAAAGAAGCATTTTTTCGGCAATTTTTTTAAAAGGGAAACAAACAAGTGGGCCCCGTGAACATTGAGGTATCTTTTCAGATGTATTTGAAATTTATTACAAAAATGTTCAACATGAAACCATAAATGACTGCAGATTTATCAGCGTATCATATTCCATGTGCGTCTTGCCACTGCAGTCCCCAATCGGCGGGAAAGATGCAGCTCGTAATTCTTGACTGAACAAAATAAACCAATAAAATGTTCAATTGTCATATATTTTTGTTCTGGGTGAATTAATAAAAAGCCGAAAAAATCGTGAAATTATAACTTTTCTTACGTTGGCACAAAATGTGTCAAAAAAACACTTCAGCGTGCTTTAAAAATGATTTAAAAAGACCTTTTCAACGACTTTTTTTATTAACTTAGAAGAGATTTTCATACTGAAGAAAATAAACTTTGGTTTGATTCAATAGGTCGTTTAGTTTTTTTTGCTATCACGCCCACCAATTTGGAAAAATCGTGAAAATGAAAACTGGAGGAAACGCGCTTCAAAATTTTCGATAGGAGTAAATATCAAAATCAAATATCAATCGCTTCTCTGCTTTTGGCCTTGTATCTTTGAAAATATTTACAATTGGCCTCTGTAACTTTGTAAATATATTCTTGGATAGTTTATCTATCGATTTAAGGAGGAATATACCTTTGTAATTTTTTTTGCATTTTTTTCCTTCGTCTTCCAAAAAAGAAGAAGAGCAAGAGAATGTTGAATTATAAGGACAATTGTATGCGCCAGGCGTCGCCGATTAAAGGTAAACACGAAATTTCCATAATTTTACAACAGAACTCAAAACTTTAAACGCGTTTTTCTCGAAGCTATGTTTTTATACACGGACGTATGCGTAGCGCGTCGAGTTTTCAATCGATTGACTTGAAATTGTAACTGTAGCTTCTTGACAACATTTTCTAGTCCAGTACGTAGGATTATTTCAATAAGCCGAAATTTAAAAAAATTATGATCGATATGCGACCGATTTTTTGACGATTTTTTTTCTTCATATTAAGGCCATTTTTTTTTAATCAAATTTTGAAAAACCCCTACGTACCGGACTAGTTTTTTATATCTACTTTCAAAACATTTTTCGTTTTTGGTTCTAGCTTGAAAATTATGACCTGTGCGAATACGCTCGTAGAGGACTATGAAAAAAAGGAGTTTCCTTTCATCGACTAGTGCGCCGCGATTTTATTTCAAAATAATTTTTAGAAAAATGTCCTCTCTTACTTTAAGACTTGTACTACCATGTATAAAAAACCGAATATCAAAACATTGTTTTGTTTTTTAAAAATAAATTGTCAAAAATGACCCTTGATTTTGCCCTCACAAAGGTATATTCCCCCTTAAGCCATTAAAAAACGATTTTCCGGACCTTCTGATTCAGGCTCCAGTCTCAAATCTACATGCAAATGTAGGCAGACGTAATTACCGCGAAATACGTTTTTTCAGCAGACTTCCGGAAGCGTGACCGTGTCGTATTCGAATGTCGATTATTTTTTCCATTGCTTAAGATTACGAGTAACGTTTATCGAAATATACTTTTCGAGATACATTAAATGTTCTGTAAAACTGTTTCAATCCACGAACAAAAAGAACCACCCTCTTGCACCTTCCTGACTGTGCATAACCTCTCATCGATTTATCCGACTCTATAGTACCTTGCCCTCACGTGCACCACGTGTATTAGCTGAGTGACGAGAGTCGCGTGTAACCGCACTGCACCCCTCCGTTCCCTTCTCCTCCCCACCTTATCCCTATTACTTCCTTCTTCTGCATTCAGGGCCCACAAAACCGATACGAGCTTCGGTAAACCGCTCTCACCCACGCGATCGAGGATACACGTAAATATGAATACAGTAGCTGAGAGAACGAAGCTGTTGGCCAGTATATCCATAAAACTCGATTCTGCGAGACTCGTTTCTTCTTTCTACGTACATTTTGTGTTGAAAAATTCACCACGCCATTGAGGTAGTCCCATCATAAAAACGTCCTGGGGGTTTTGTTTATTTTAAGGGTTCTTTTCACTTCAGACGCTGAAAAAGGCTATTTCATGATTTTTTTTTTTGAAAAGTTGTGTCACTTAATAAATACACTTTCGAAATACATCCAAATTATTTGTTTGTTGATGTTTTTATGAACCCAAACTAACTTTAAACGCGTTTTTCTCGAAACAAAGTTTTTCGAAGGCTTGTTGATCAAATCTTCGAAAGTACTAAACCGATCGTTATGAAACTTAAATCATAATTCTTTAAAACTATAGCTATGTCGCATACCAAGGATTTTTTAAATTTTGATGTTTACAATTTTTTTGCCAAAGACGGTGAAAAAAAATGTTTTTTTTTTAATGTCCGCCATTTTGTTATTTTTGCATATACAAAAATCGTATGATATGCGCTATAGCCATTAACATACTGAATCTAAAACCGTTTGAGTTTACCAAACTACCAAAATTTAACTACCATTTTCGTCTATGAATAGTGACTAAAAATAAATAAAGTTTTTAATGTATTTCGAAAGTGTATTTGTTAAGTAAAACAACTTTTATATCAATATCTATAATATAAACCTATCAAAAAACATTCATGAAAATGTCCTTATTTTTAGCGTCTAAAGAGAGAAGACCCCTTAAGGCCGGAGCCTGAATTAGAAGGTCCGAAAAAGTGTTTTTTTTTTCGGGATTTTATTAAGGAGGGAAGAAAACAAGTGAGCCTAGTAAATATTGAGGTATCTTTTCATGTATATTTGAAATGTATAAAAAAAAGTTCAACATGAAACAATAAATGACTGTAGATTTATCAGCCTATCCCATGTGCGTCTTGCCACTGCAATCCCCAATCGGCGGGAAAGATATAGCTTGTAATTCTTGGCTGAAAAAAAAAACAAAAAAAATGTTCAATTATCATATATTTTTCTTCTGGGTGAACTAAGAAAAAGCTGAAAAAATCGTCAAAGTACACATTTTCTCAGGTTTGAAAAAAAATCTGTTTTAAAACACACTTCAGCGTGCTATAAAAATTATTAAAAAATACTTTTTCAACGACTCTTTTTGTTTACTTAAAAGAGATTTTCATACTGAAGAAAATAAACTTTGGTTTGATTCAATAGGTCTCTTAGTTTTTTTTTGCTCAGCAAAATCCCGCCCGCCAATGCAGTGGCAAGGCAGTGGAATAGGCTGATCAATCTACAGTGATTTATTGTTCCATGTTGAACATTTTTTTTATACATTTCAAATATACATAAAAAGATACCTCAATGTTTACTGGGCTCACTTGTGTTTTTCCCTTCTAAAAAAATTCCCGAAAAAAGGTATTTTTGGACCTCCTAATTCAGGCTTCGGCCTTCAGGGGACAGAAACCTTTAGGCAAGGAAAAAATTGCTGATTTTGCATAATTCTTTTCCGAAGGAAAGATTTCCTTACTAATTTTGGTTGTTACGTGGTGTTTTTTAAATTTTTTATTAATGTTTAAAAATGCCGGAGTTATGGCACGGTCGTCTTAACGGCTTACGGCGGAAGTTGTCAGACGGCGTGACACATAGTGTCGGCGGGATTAATCTGAAAAAAAAACCGACGAAATTTTTTCTTTCGTCAACGCTTATACGCAGAATATGAACCAAGAAAACTTACTACCACGAAAGATCTAAACTCCGAAAGAATTTTACACGAAAGACCAAATGTCCGAAAATCTCAACACCGTCAAAATAATTCGGCTATGGAAGTTTTAAAAGTTTCAACATTTTCAATAAATCGACGAATTATTTCAAGAAATTTGTTTGATTAAGAAGTGATTTTTCGTCAATTTTGAAATTTGTCTAGACAATGTTATACGTTCTGCATCATCTACAGTATAGACGGGAAAAAATAAGCAGTATAGGGGAATTTTTTAAACTAAAAAATAATTATTCTACAATTACCAAATTTTAGGTATACTTTAATAGTATATTTAAGTATAGGAAACAATTTTTTTAAAGAGGAGGTTTCTTTGACGAGACCAAAGTTTAATATGTAAGTCAAAAATTTAATTATATTATTGTTATGGTATTCAAATTAATCGAGCTTTGACCAAAAATAGATGAAAAAAAAAATTTCGAAAAAAAATCTAAAAAAATTCTCGTGAACTCACAAGAAACAATGCAAATTTTTTGCTATCTTGAGGTTTTGTTGTCAATCTCATCGTTTTCGTACTCCAGAGCAATTTTCAAATTATCTATTCTTTCACAAAAAACAAAATATTGTAAGAAAAAAAATCGTAAAAAATCGAAAAAAAAACGAAATTGAAGCTTAGACTTTCCCCTTTATGATCTTGGTCGAAGAAATGCGTAATTTTTTTTACTGCAAACGGGGTCCACTCAAAAAGGAACAAAAAGACGACGAAAAATGGTCGTTTTCAAAACCGGGTGCTAAATGTAAAAAAAATCGTAAAATTTTTTGAAAAAACCCAAAATAAAGGTAAATCCCTCCTCTTGAAAATGCCGTTTATTAAATTGGCCTAGGTTAACTACCGGCGAAATGGCATAGAAAACCGTTCCGGCACTCTTTTAAATTTTTGTCCGAAAACTTTTCGCCGGTAGTGTATATCCCGCCTTCACAAACAAAAAATTCTTTAAATAATTCGTCGATTTATTGAAAATTTTGAAACTTTTAAAACTTCCATAGCCGAATTATTTTGACGGTGTTGAGATTTTCGGACATTTGGTCTTTCGTGTAAAATTCTTTCGGAGTTTAGATCTTTTGGATTACTATCCTTTCAGAGTTTCAAGCATTCTGATCATTTAAAGTTCGGAATTTCAACCCGGCCCCGTTAAATAGTAAAAAAAAAAACGTATTGCAGAGTTTAGTATTTCCTTTGTGAAGAGCGCATCTGTTTTTCAGTGGCTATGACACTTCGCGTTGGAGGCGCGTTAATCGACCTTCCCGATGGTTCTATAACGATCGATAAGGGTCAAAGGAACCCTTTACTGTTGAGTGAGGGCTTATGAACGCCGCGATTATTACGTCACACCATCGATCGCAGTCCCTCACGCTCGCTTCTCCCACCCCGCTTCACCCCTTCAGTGGCTTGTCGTGAAACGCACGCTTTACTCTCCATACACACACACACACACACGTGTGTGTGTGTGTGTGTGTGTATGCGTAAAAACATACAGTAGAGTCCTGATTATCCGGTCACCGGTTAAGGGATTAAGGGATCGTTTAAACATTTATTCGTGTGTACATTAACAAAGTTGTGTCTCAAACTTCCTTACAAATATTAATAATTGAAGAAGTTATAAACAATCCCGTGAAAGAGCTTTGAACGTGAGAGCCTCGACGGTGTACTTGATTTTGGCCACCCGGTTAAAGTGAGACAAAAAAAACAAGTATTTTCTTCAAATAGATAATATTGGCTAAGACTTGACCGAGCTTTGCTTTGTTAGCGTGTTTCAATCAACGAAAAAAAAATGTTGAATTTTTTCTCTCGATTTTTCGAGGTAAAATGACATCATTATTGCTAATATCTAATATAAGAAGGTTCAGAAGGAAAACGTCGGTCAAGACAAAACTACTATTACACTGAATAAGTGTAGCAAATTTCGAGTCAATCCGTTCATTAAATATCGAGAAATCGTGTACACCGTTTTGAAAAACATAGTTTCGAGAAAAACACGTTTAAATTTAGGAGATTTTCGGGAATTTTCTGGAAGAAAAGTACTCAATGAAATGTTTCGGAAATTTGAGAGTATATTTGGCTATATTTGAGCTATATTATATAATTTTTTCATAGAAAAATATTGAGATCCGAACGACCTATGCGCTGCTTTCGGAGGCGCCAAAAAAAGGTCCTCCACTGCTGACATGACTCCGGCCGATTGAGTAGCTGAAACCAAAAACGGAAAAATGTCAAGCTGGAAGGTATTTCCTGTACCATGACGTAGGGTTTTGGAAAAATATCAAAATCTAACAAAATGGCATAGTTATGAAAAAAGTCTGTTTTCTTTTCTATAAAATGGTCGTTTTTTTTCAATGCCAAATCGTCAATTTTCATCCAATAAAAAATCTCGTACGTCATTGTAAAGTAAATAAATTCAAGAGTACTCAATTCAAGTTTCAAGTCAATCGGATATTGCACTTTGAGTTGATGTCAGCAAATTTGAAAAATCTCATTTCGAGAAAAACGCGTTTAAAGATTTAACTATTGATTTTTGCAAGATAAAATGATATTGATATGAATGATATAAATGATAATGATATTCTTGAAAGTATAAACTGTCGAAAAAGGCAATAAAAAAATCGATTTTTTTAAAGTTTTACACTGGTATAGTCCCTCAAAGTTCTACTAGCAGTTCTATCGTTGTAATAACAAATTTATTTACAATTCACGTATCGAGTCCTTCAGAAACTCAATGTCAAAGTTCCAAGATATATTTCAAAACGATTATAAAGAAATCAATTCTTTGAAATTTTCACAGTAGTAGTAGTAGGAGTTCCCAGACAGTTGACGAAATGTCACCATTTGATTCAAATTTATTCAGTAAATTCTTTGTTATATAATGAATGCACCGTCCAAATTTTGAATCGATCGTCTACACCGTTTCTGTGAAATTTACAACTGAAAAAAAAAACACTTTTTAACATAAGGCATTGAACATTATGACACTGATGATGTAATTGTCATGTACTGAGTGTTTTTCCAGTTTTTCATAACGTATAAAACATTTTTTCGCACTATTTCGTGAGTGAAACTGCCATTCAGCGATGAGCGTAAGCATTTCCCTATGATGAAATAAATTTCCATTGTAAATTTTATAGAAACGGTGTAGACGATCGATTCAAAATTTGGAGGGTGTCACTATAGGACATAGAATTGGCTTTATAAATTGGAATCAAATGGTAATACTTCACCAATTGTCGCGAACCTTCTTAAGGATGTATTGCCCGTACATTCCCTACCAAAAGTGAGTTTCGGCGAGAATTTTGAGTACTTTGCGATGAGATTAGAATTTCAAAAAAACCAACCACATTGAAGATGCTAAGAACATTTATTTTCGGTAATAATAATGCAAAAAAGGTAGAAGATAATTATTGAAAAAAAAAAATTGTTCAATAAATGTCCGGTGATATACTTTTTTTATATTATAAATGAATTCGTAGATTTTTCTGAATAGGTATGGATTTTTAAAGAATTTTATTTCTGTTTTAATTTTAATTTTTTTAATTTAAAAAAATGGATGAAGATTCACAAATTTGCAATATGTTTTCGGAGCAATGTTCCATATTAAATCCAAAAAGTGTCCGGGGAATTGGAGGTGCCAAAGGCACAGGTACTGTGCCATAGGTACAGGCCTCTGAAAAAATCCAAAAACGGGATTTTCGAAATGGAGAGAAAATTCTTGAAAAAATATTATGTACTCAAAAAAATATCATAATTCATTTAATGTCACAAAAAATCAAGTTTACCGGAGATTTTTTGGGCAAATTATTGTTTGAAGAATTTATTTAACCATTTTTGGCATTCTTATTATTCAAAACCAATGTTCTTAGCATCTTCAATACGGTTAATTTTCTCAGATTTTAATGTTATCGCAAAGTACTCAAAATTCTCACTGAAACTCACTTTTGGTAGGGAATGTACGGGCAATACATCCTTAAGGTATTCTTATCGCCAGGCTTCAATCCATAGGATTTTCATAATTTTTTTTAGCTCTACAAAACATATTAATAATCGTCTCTGTAAAATTTCAGGTTCGTTTATCGACCTAATTACAGAGAAAAGAAGTATCAAAATTGCGTATTTTTTAAAGGAATTCCGAGACGACATACAAAAACCCAATTTCCGGTTGCTACTAAAGTGCATATAATAGTGGGAATCTGTCAGATTCTTCAAAATAATCAGATTTAGATACTTAACACTTGTAGTAATCCAGTGCTCTCAGAAAAAATTACGCTTATTGACCTAATTTTTATGTAATATCAAGTTTAATTTGAACTTCCGGTATGGGATTTATTACCACTTGCTAAGATAAAGAGACGTGACAGCAAGGCAACAGCTGAGTGTAGTCTTAACCTCATCTCACTCATTCGAATTTCCACACATATTTCATTTTTAGCCGACATATTTCGCCGACACAAATTTTCCACGCTTTTTACCAGTCGTGGCTCGAACACAATGCTTTATATTTCCCGCGCCTGACATTGTTTTGACAGATCGACGTTGAAAAGCCTGGAGGTTAAACTCGCCTAGTTGAGTAAGAAGGGACGGAGATAGAGCCAATGTTGCCAAATATGAAACCTAGAAATACTGCGCGGATCTTCGGAATGGCTATTTTTTACATTTTTCTAATTAAATGTGAACATTAATTAAACATTTTACACATGGAAAATTTAGTTATTACAATTTTTTGTTGTTACATATGTTACAAATATTAATTGTACAAGTCTCAAGTATGATCACTGGTATGACTAGTGTGAAACGATTACCTTAAAGGATCCTAGCTCGTAGGTATGTGCACTCGCGAGCGCGCAGTGAACGTCATCTACATCAAATTAGTATATCGTCAATTACATAATATTAATGTGTTTATCGGTGCAAATACAAATACGTATCGATGAAACGGTCCTTCTATGTCAACACCACTTTTGTTACCATTGGAAATGCTTTTAAATTGTATATGTGAGGTAGACTGGTTATAACAGGAGTCCCAAGGAAAGAGACCTTTGATCAACATTTCGACAAGTTTCAAAATACACGTGAAACTCATCTCACTTCCAATATTGGTCCTGATTCTGACATCGAGGAAAGACTGCGCCGTAGATAAAGACACATAATACAGTCCTGGCGATTCGAAAACCAGAGGGTCTTTACAAAGACGCGTTATTTTGTGATGTGTATTTTGCACAAGGACAGGGTTTATAACGAACGCTAATTGGATTCGAGACATCGAGCCATTTGCGTAACAATCGGTTGAAAAATGCCCTCCTCCCACCCAATTCTCATCTTGTGATACATTTAAAAAATATATATAAGCTCGATGTGTCAATATGTTTTAAAAAATAATAAAAACCAACTCATATTATTCACATTTACCTGTTTTTTTATTACCCAAAAATTCTGATTACATTTTTAATACCACGAAATAGTTGCACTTTGTGTAATATCTAGATTTTTTACCACAAAATGGTCCGGCTTTTCGATTATCCGTAGTGTCCCTCGTCCCACTTAGTCCGGATAATCGGGATTCTACTATACACACATAGTACGTTGACGACTGTACAGATCGTCGGGCGTGCGCGCGCGACTCTCGCCACGATCGATATACAACCCAGTCGTCCCGTGTCTCCGTCTCGTTTACTCTCTCTCTCTCCCTCTCACTCCTCTCTCCTCTCTCTTATCGTCTTTCGTTCGGCTGTGCCGAGAGCTCGAGACCGTCCAAACGGTCTCCCCTATCTTTCTCGCTTTGCGAAAAACGTTGACCCAAGAGCAAACGTCCTTTTTCACGATCCCGCCGATCTCGACGTTTCGGAACGGAGCGTCGAGCGTGCGGGGCGGCGGAAGGGTAGGCGTAAACTCGTTTCATCGAGAATTTCACGCCCATGCGGACCGGGTAGCTTTCCATCACGTTTTCGTTACGCGCCAATCTCGCGCGACTCGTTCGCCATTCGTGACGTTGCGTGCAATGCTCCATACGCTTCGCAGCGGAGAACAAAGCGCGTACGCGTCATACGTACAGGGCGTTCCATTTTGAGTGTCACAAGCCGCCATGTCAATAACAAAATGACACGCATGACAATAAAAAAATTGTTTCCTACTCATCGAACATTTTGAATTTGACGCTCTCGTGAACCTGCCGGTCATACCCAAGCTGGGGATATTACGATATTTGTGGCCCCCAATTCTGCACGCAGCCTTCATATTTGACCCAAAATAAGACTTTTCAAGAGTGGTAAAAATCAAAATTCGACCCTTAAGGGGCTTAAACAGGGGTTTTGAAGTTTGAATGAGGCAAGACATTTTCTTGTCAGATTTGCTTGAAACCTGGCGTAAGTACTCTACAATGCAAATAATTGAATACGTATTTGAGCATTTCCTCAAATTCGACCCTTAAGAGGGTTAAACGGGGGTGTTAATGTTTGCATGAGACAACATATTTTTCGTCAGATTTACTTGAAACTTGGCATCAATAAATTAAAATACAAATAATTAAGGATGTACTTCAGCAATTTCCAAAATTTAACCTTTAAGGGGGTTAAACGAGAGTGTTAACGTTTACATGAGAAAACATATTTTTTGACCAGATTTACTGATATTTATATATCAGATATATTTTATATATAACACTATATGTTTTCCTCGCTGTTCGGTGCGTTTAAACAGTCAAGTAGTACTTCTAACCTCTTAACTGTATTTAATTATTTGTATTGAAGTTTATTTATACCAAGTTTCAAGCAAATCTGACCGAAAAATATGCTGTCCCGTATAAACATAAAAACCTCCGTTTCACCCCCTTAAGGGTCGAATTTCGATTGTCACCACTCTTGAAAAAAGAAAAGATTGATGTTGTTGAAATTGAATTATGTGATAAAGCATTGAAAACTATTAGATACGTGTTTTTTTTTCAGAAACCTTTTTTAAGGGGGGAGATACCTTGAGGCTAGAAAAAATTGCTGATTTTCATAATTTTTTTTTATGGATTTCTTCGCCACTTTTGAGACTTAGGGTATTTTTTATTAGTACTTTTGGCTGTTGTATCGTATTATTAAAATTCATTAATCTTTAAAAATGGCGGAGGTATGGTGCGGTCTTCTAAACAGACGGCGTGACTCAGAGCGTCGACGGGATTAATCTGAAAAAAAAACCGACGAACATTTTTTATTTCGTTAAGGGGGTCATCCCATCTGATTGCTCGTTTTTTTCGCTTTTTTGGCTTTTTTTTATGCACCATTGAAACACACTATCTTTGAATTTTTACTACACATTTATTATTATTTTTACAGTCCCTCAGAATTTTATCAAACGAAAATAACGAGGTGAATCGATTTTAAAAATGCAAAAATACCTAAGGCAGATGTCAGAAATATTCTAGTTCCGGTGAGAACTATAGATGTGCTGACTATACCATAAAAATTTGAGCGAAATCCGTTCAATAGTTTTCGAGATATCATGGAAGCCAATTTGGAAAATACAATTTTGAGAAAAACGCGTTCAAAAGTTCAAGTACGATTTACACAAAGAAAATGTTGGTTCATCATTGGTCCGCTATGCCGGGTCCATTTTTGCACACATTTTTTGCAATTTGTGAATTTTTTTTCTTCGTTTTTTTGGACCTGCTATATGGGATGAACGCCTTAAGGCGGAAGCCTGAATTAGAAGGTCGGAAAAAAGCGGTTTTTCGGGAATTTTATTGCAAGGGAAAAAAACAAGTGAGTCCAATAAACATTGAGGTATCTTTACATGTATATTTGAAATGTATAAAAAAAAAGTTCAACATGAAACAATAAATGATTGCAGATTTATCAGCCTATTCCATGTGCGTCTTGCCACTGCAGTCCCCAATCCGCCGGAAAGATGCAGCTCGTAATTCTTAACTGAACCAAATAAACCAATAAAATGTTCAATTCCCATATATTTTTCTTCTGGGTAAATTAAGAAGAAGCTGAAAAAATCGTCGAATTATAACTTTTCTCAGGTTTCAAAAAAAAATATGTTAAAAAAAATACTTTAACGTGCTATAAAAATTATTTAAAAAGACTTTTTTCATTCACTTAGCAGAGATTTTCACACTAATGAAAATGAACTTTGGTTTGATTCAATAGGTCGTTTAGTTTTTTTGCTATCATGCCCGCCACTTTGGAAAAATCGTGAAAATGAAAACTGGAGAAAACGCGCTTCAAAACTTTCAATAGGCAGAAATATCAATATCCAATATCAATCGCTTGTCTGCTTTTGGCCTTGTATCTTCGACAATATTTACAATTGGCCCCTCAAACTTTGTAAATTTATTCTTGGATAGTTTATCTATCGATTTAAGCAATTAAAAAAAAAACGATTTTTCGGATCTTCTGATTCAGGCTGCTGCCTTAAGGCACCACACCACGGTTCGTGCGCGGTACGAGGGTGTATTTTTCGTAATTATTTTCAAGCAAACGATGAATGGAATTTTTTTTATTAACACTCATAGTCAATATGTACATATAGAAGACTGTATACAAATTTTTGTACTGAAATCTAAAGTATAGTTTGCGGTGTACGCCGCTTCCAAGAGGACACCGACGAAATTGCTGCTCGGCGGTTGGCAGCGATTAAGCCATACGGTTCATTTGAAAAACAAAATAAAAATATATTTAGAAACTAGACATATAGGTTTACAGCATCACGTCGGGAAATTTCGATATCTAAAAAAAAATGGCGGTCCAGCGAATTTTATTTCCGATTTTCATGGAAAATTTTCAGCGTTCATAAAAAAATAGAAGTTTTTTTTAAATTTATAAAAAATTTATTTATAAATTTATAAAATTTTAAAAAAATTTTTATAAAAATTTTTTTTTATAAAAATTTATTTTTATAAAAAATATCCCTACGTGGTGCCATAGAGACTTTATAAAAAAAAAAAATTTTATAAATTTATTTATAAATTTATAAAATTAAAAAAAAATTTTTATAAAAAATTTTTTTTATAAAAATTTATTTTATAAAAAAAAATCCCTACGTGGTGCCATAGAGACTGGATTTTCGAACAGTTTAAGACTTGGCGCACGCAAATCGGATGAATAGTTTTTTAATATGTTGTCAACCGGGTTGAAAAACATAGTTTCGAGAAAAACCCGTTCAAAGCCGCACATCTGCCGCTCGGCGCGGTCGTGCGCATCGAACGGTTTCACATAAAATGCTGTATCTCCGCCAATTTTACAAATTTCTTTTAAAAAATTTGGTGAGAGCGTTCTTAGAAAATTTATCTTTCAGAAAATGAAAAAAAAATGACAACATTTTTTTACCGTGGTGTGGTGCCTTAAGGGATAAGGCCACAATAGAATTTTCAAAAAATCATTCTTATCATCATAAGAATATGTTACTATTCGATTTATAGGAAGAACTTTGTTTTACCGACTTTGAGCGGATAACGTAAGCCCACCTCCGGCACGGCCATAGAGTACCTAAAACTTTAAACGCTTTTTTTCTCCCGAAACAGCTTTTTTTCAATTGGTGTGACAAATAACAACAATTTTCGCTCGATTTACTTCAAATTTAAAAGTTGTGTTCCTAATTGCATTTCGCAGAGAAGTACGTACGGAATTTCTGATTAATCGAAAACTTTTCATTCTATGAGCAGTTTTATACGAAATTTTTCACTGAAGATTCATTCAAATACCAACAACTTTTGAATAAAACAATATTTTTTAAATTCCGTACGTACTTCTCCAGGTATTCTAATGTAGATTCACGAGAATTTTTGTTTTCTGTTCTAGGTAACAAATTGTGGATGCTAAATGTCACGCCGCGGAGCGCCTAAAAAAAGATAACAAAAGAAAATATTAGTGTTCGGCCATTTTGTGCATCGAAAAAAAAAATTCCAACAGCTTGATATTCATACTAAACAGATGTGTAATTAATTTTATGAGTGAATCACTTTTTCATGCGAAAAAAAATGTTAAATTTGCACATGATTTTATACCCGTTACTGTGGCCTGACCCCTTAAGTGTTGTACCTTGTGATCGTTATACCGTGCATGGAGGCATCGTAACCTCTCGCGCGTTAGAAAAGAGGGGCAGCAACGCGAAGTAACACGATTCGCGTACGTGCTGGTCTGTCAGGTGACGGGGTTTCGTTCCTCCGGTGCTCTCACGCACTTACCCCGTTCGCTTCGTTCGCACCCCCCGTCGCCGCGCTGCCTCCCTCGTCCGCACTCCCGTGGAACAACGCGCCAGACTTTTACGTCACTTTTAATTATTGCCAACTCCGTAGCGCACGCATATGAATACGGACGCGCGTGCGTCTGTCCGTCTGTGGGACGGACGGTACTGGGAATTCGATACATACGTGTCAATGTTACAGATCGCGCGGCGAAAAAGAAAGAGTGGGTATCGGTAAAAATTATTGTATCTATCTAAGGAGGCTGGAGCGATCCAGTTGAGTCGAATGACGGTTTATGAATTTTATTTTCAATGAACTTAAAAAAAATGCATACCATTCATAGATTTATTCTGCAGATGCTATTTTTTTTATAAAATATACAATTGAAGGATAAAATTATGCATTTTTAGATTTCTATTTATCGTTGGAATGCCATGATTTTTTAACCTCCTTATTTTTATTAGTATCGAAAATCACATTCTTTACATTTGGGTTATAGATCGATAAATAAGGAGGCCAAACAAATTTTGCGCGATATTTATAGCTTGAACCTATTAACAAATATTTGGGAGATTCAGTAAAAAAAATATTTCGTTGCATTTCAACGATGCAAACATAAACATAATTTTTATTACGTAAATAAGAAAGCTTTTGTGTTACTACCAAATTGAAAAAGTATAACATTGTCGATGATTATTATGAATAAACTGCGTCAACGAATGTTTTATACAACTCAAAATGATATGTTGAGTCATTTATAATGATGCCTATTTATATTTATGCCACGAGATTATTTATTATTATCATTAATTAATATTAAATGGTGCCGAAACGCGGCAACTTCGCGAACATTGAGGTTGGCAGCAATGTTCTTCATTCGCCAGTCAAGATTCGTGATTTTAAGGGGTAAGGCCACTGTAGAAATAAAAAGAATCGATTTTTTTCTTTTTGATGCCTTAATATCATGAAAAGATGCCTTAATATCTTCAAAATGGCATACTCAAAGGATTGAGGTGGGAAATATGTCTGAATACTTCTATTTTAAATTTTGGCGCTGCCACTCTCAGTCCGATGCAATCCGTACCGAAAACTTTAAACGCGTTTTTCTTGAAATTACATTTTTCTAGTCGGCCGGACTCATAACTCAAACAAATCGTGATCGATTGACTTGAAATTTTAACTGTATATTCACAATTACATTCTGCATAGAACTACGTAGGATTTTCTCGATATATTACATAGTTTTTTTTATAAACAATTTTCGGACGTTTTTTGAGAATTTTGAACTTTTATTTAAAAAACGCGCTGTTTTTGGAAAGATCGATATATTTAAAAAATCCTACGTACTTCTGTAGCTATTCACATGTATAAAAGAAAAAAAAATGTCATTCACTGTAAATAAAAAATTGCAGGTGCCGTTGGTCCGACCGCGCGCCTATGAAAAAAAAGACTTCGTCGAAAAAAGGTGTGCAGCCGCCATTTTGTTTTATATTCCTTTGAAAAAAATACTTTATGCAGCTTATGATATGTACAATAAAGGACCTTTTTCAGAATTTTGAATTATTCCATTGTCCCGCTAAAAAAAATTCCCAAAATATATTTATTCTTTTCCCCGCTACAGTGGCCTTACCCCTTAATCAAACCTTGATGGTTCAAAACTGAATATACAGGGTGTTCTGTATTGAATGGATAACCCTGTAACTGTCGATAGGTCAGATCATGTCCTACGATATGCTGGAATTTCAGTTTAGTAAGAGTCCCACGGTTTTCGAGATTTCGGGCTTTATGTTATTTTTGGAAAAAAATCATCTGCTTTTAGTTTTTCACGTGCCATTTCTACAAATGATATGAATAGGTAATAACTTAGCAACTTTTAAAAGTAATTGGCACGTTATGCGTAGTATATTTTCTTTACATCGCAGGGTATCGAAGTCAAATATTCAAATTGGTTTGTATGAAAATTCTGCATAAGATCTTTCATAAAATTCTACTTCAGATTAGATTAGATTCGATTAGATTAGATGAAACATTATTATTAGATTAGATTAGATTAGATTAGATAAAACATATTTATTTTATCTAGAAAATTCTACTTTTAAATGGTCAATGTTAAGGAAACTTAATGAAAAAAGATAAAATTTTATGGTAACTGTTTTATGGCAAATGCCCTACAGTTTCGAGATTTAGGGATTTATGTTATTTAAAAAAGAAATCATCTGCTTTTAGTTTTCACATGCCATTTCTGCAAATGTTAACCTTTTCGACTCGGTTTTTTCTAAAAAATACTCTTGGTTATTACCAATTCAGTAAAAGTAAGACTTTTACTAAACTCTTGGTTATTACCAGTTTAGTATAAATACGGCTTTTACTAAACTCTTGATCATTACCACTCTCGAAAACCGTAGGACTTTTACTAAACTGAAATTCCAGCATATAGTAGGACATGATCTGACCTATCGACAGTTATAGGATTATTTACTCATCCTGTAATTCAATACCCCCTGTATGGTTTAAGCTAGGCAAGATGAGATTTTTTCCTAAATTCTAACCTTTTCTAAAGGTTAAGTTTGCGTTAATCCGTTTAAAAAAATGGTTTATCTCGGTGCTAAATGTCCAAAAAAAATACATCACCCGTAGCGTAAACGTCTTGCCCATCCTTAAACTTTAAACCTTTTTATCTCTGGTGTTTTGTGGTGTCAAAAATTCGAAAAATTCGTAAAGACTCAGTATGGTCTACACAATAACATATATTTTTTTTCATATTTAATCTTGGATCGTGGCTAACGCGCCAACCTCCTCGAAAGGGTCAAGAATGGTTCTGGAAATCAAAAGTACCGAGTATCATGCTAGACCGTTTAGAATTAGCATTCCTTAAGGGGAGAGATCGCTTTATAACGCAAAGACGAGCTTATGGCCGAAAATAAAATTCGAGGGGAAAGTGGGGGACTACTATATGGCTCCGAAATTGTAGATCAATCGCTAGGTCATTTAGTGACATTTTTTATTTTTGATACTTCAAGTAGTTTCGGGACAATTGACGAAATGTTACCATTTGATTTAATTTTATACAGTAAATTCTTGTCACATACTGAATTCACCTTCCAAATTGTAAGCTTTTGTAGACCCCTTAAAAATTGAATATATCTATCTTAGGTCAGTTTATCGTGTCGCCTGCCTACAAATTATGTCTCATTCAAATAGCTATTTTTCAGTAGACGTCACTGATAAGTAGTACCAACGAACAAATAAAAACAGACTTTCGAGTGAAGCTTCTTTTGGTCGACAAAAGAGGACTTGTTTTGAGATTTGGGTTCTTCGAACTATCCGGCATCGGACTTTTAGTACAGTCGTGCTGTATATTGGAATCGGAAAAAATTAGAAGACGGCTAGTTTTTTGACGGATAGTTTTTTGGGATGAAGAGGGATGGGGGTGGATTAATGCCAAACTACAACCCCCACGAGGTTGGCGCCGGGAGACAAAATTTTCAGAAAAATCCGGGCTTTATTTTTGTCCACAGCGCCAAAGTTGTAGAAGTTCATTTTGGAGGAGAAAAAGTAGGGTGAAATTGTGAAAAATTCGTTTTAATTCGATAACTCTTTAGGAGTTCTCTTTATTTCGTTCAAATGGGAACGTTGCAGCCCTTGAAAAGACGCGTCGATCGAGTATTTGATCATACGACCCCGATAATATTTTCAACCCCTAAAAAATTGTTGAAGTATCAAAGAAAATTTGTTTATTGAATAACTCAAAAACAATCGATTTTTCGGGGATAGTTTAAATGTACGAAATGTAGAAAATTGAGGGTTCACGCTACAAATTGTTCCACGGCGGCGAATTCATGCGGTCAACAGTTTTCCCAGAATTTCATTTTGAATTTTCAGCCCCCGAGAGGGGTTGCAGAATCCAAATTCAAGGGTGGTCCATAGAAACGAAAATGTAGAGATAATTATTCTCTACATTTCGTACATTCAAAACATACCCGAAAAATCGATTGTTTTTGAGTTATTAAACTATCCATTTTTTTTTGGTACATCAACAATTTTTTTGCGGGTGAAGATATTATCGGAGAGTGATTATCAAATAGTCGATTTACGCGTCTTTTCAAGGGCTACATTGTTCCCATTTGAACAAAGAGTGTACGAATTTTTCCTAAAGAGTTATTGAATAAAAACTGATTTTAGTCACCTGTCAAAAAACTGGCCTTCTATTTTTTTCCGATTACGAGATTTTTCAGTGACAGCACGACTGTACTATTTGATTGTTCGACATGACACAAAAATGTAGTACACAAACCTGGCCATTTATCTTAAGAAGTTCGCCAATTTGCTGTGATTCCAAAATGGTATAAAAAATTCGCTTCAGTTCGTTTTAGAATAAGGAAATTTGCAGTTAGAGTAAAATAGTATACTATTCTAAGATAGTTTCAAATATTGAAATTTCGTTGAAAATGTGCTTGGTTTTTTATTTTATCAAGGTGAAATGAGAGTAGAAGCAAGTTGTTTTTCCATTTCTATTTTATTTCAAGCCGTAAGATCAAGCCTTGATAACGACCAGTTGAACAAACCCAATTCTGAAAATAACTTGCCTTTACCACAGCACAAACAGCTGCTATCGAAAGTCTGTTTTTGGTGCGCCTTAGTACCGCTTATCAGTAACATCCAGCACAAAGAAATGAATGAGAGATCATCTAAGGTACTCCTTTCACGAGCCAGAATATTTAGCAATTAAAGGGGTCTTCTCACTTTAGACGCTAAAAAAGGCTGTTTTCATGAATTTTTTTGATAGGTTTATATTATAGATATTGATATAAAAGGTGTTACACTTAATAAATACACTTTAGAAATACATTTGAAAACATTTTTTATGTGTTTATGTAACCCAAACAAACTTTAAACGCGTTTTTCTCGAAACAAAGTTTTTCGACGGCTTGTTGATAAAATCTTCGAAACTACTGAACCGATCCTTATGAAATGTTAACCACATATTCTTTACAACTATAGCTATATCGCATATCATGGATTTTTTAAATTTGGATATTTACTATTTTTTTTGCCAAAAACGGTGAAAAAACTTTCTTTTTGTTTTTTTTTCGAAAAATGTCCGCCATTTTGTTATTTTTGCATATATCAAAAATTGTATGATATGCGCTATAGCCATCAACATACTGAATCTAAAACTGTTCGATTTGTTTTTTCGGATGATCCATCTCCGAGGTTTCTTCAACAGCGCAGACCTGCAATTTTTTTCGGAAATTTTTTTAACTACCGTTTTTGTCTATAAATAGTGACTTAAATAAATGAATAATTAAAAAAAAATGTATTTCGAAAGTGTATTTATTAAGTGTAACAACTTTTATATGAATATCTATAATATAAACCTATAACAAAATAGCCTTTTTTAGCCTCTAAAGTAAGAAGATCCCTTAACTGATTTTCGTCTATAATCAAGTAAAAATACATTCCAGTAACTGATAGAGTTTCAAGTCAAGTTACCGAGCTTTTAAAGAAAAATTACGCCTTCAAAAGTCTTCTCATTTATACGGCACTTTATGGAGATGTCACGCTGGTCACATTTCTATCTAATAATTTATACACTTCATATTTCTAAATGCCTGATACAAACTGCTCATGCGTGTAAAACATTCTCAACATTCTGTAACGACAATAAAAACACACGGTCACCAAAAGTTTCAGGAAAATATTAATTATAAAACTTAGAAAAATGTGACCAGCAGAAGGATTATCGTAGCCGCGACTTTTCAGAGAATTTGTAAAAATGTCGGAATGTACTAAATTTGCGCAAAATTATACGAATATCCAACAATAAGTGAGTGCCCTTGGGGCTCATATGGGTGTCACGACGTGAAGAAATTATAGTGCTCCTATGGAGCTCATATTGGTGGCATGGCGTGACTTAACTATGTTGTGCTTATATGGAGCTTACATGGGCGTCACGACGAGAAAAATAAAAAATCCAAAGATGTTGAATAAACAAAAATCTGGTAATATTTTTTGTTTCCATATGTTGAAGTTTTTACCTAACCTCGGGATTTGAACCTACGTCTTTTAATACTAGAGCTGAGCGCGCTACCTACTTAGTCATTCTAACAGTTGTGTAAACTTTCTTTGTTTCTTTGCCTTTTTGTATCGTTCTCGATTTTTATCAATATGCATATCGCCGTCATATTGCGCTCATTGAACGTATCACTGAGAAACACGTATATCGCCGCCATGGAATGGTATCACTTAGAAACATGCGTATCGCCGTCATAGGATGTATCACTGAGAAACACGCATATCGCCATCGTATTGCGCCCATAGAATGTATCAGTGAGAAACATGCATATCGCCGTCATATTGCGCTCATGGGATGTATCACTGAGAAATATGCATATCGCCGTCATATTGCACTCATCGAATGTATCACTAAGAACATGCATATCGCCATCATGGAATGTATCACTGAGAAACATGCATATCGCCGTCATATTGCGCTCGTGGGATGTATCACTGACAAATATACATATCGCCGTCATATTGCGCCCATCAAATGTATCACTTAGAAACATGCATATCGCCCTCATAGGATGTATCAATGAGAAACACGCATATCGCCGTCATGTTGCGCCCATCGAATGTATCACTGAGAAACATGCATATCGCCGTCATATTGCTCTCGTGGGATGTATCACTGACAAATATACATATCGCCGTCACATTGCGCTCATCGAATGTATCACTCAGAAACATGCATATTGCCGTCATAGGAAGTATCACTGAGAAACACGCATGACGCCATCGTATTGCGCCCATAGAATGTATCAATGAGAAACATGCATATCGCCGTCATATTGCGCTTATGGGACGTATCACTGAGAAATATGCATATCTCCGTCATATTGCACTCATCGAATGTATCACTAAAAACATGCATATCGCCATCAAGGAATGTATCACTGAGAAACATGCACATCGCCGTCATATTGCTCTCGGGGAATGTATCACTGACAAATATACATATCGCCGTCATATTGCGCTCATGGGATGTATCACTGAGTAATATGCATGTCGCCGTCATATTGTACTCATAGAATGTATCACTGAGAACATGCATATCGCCGTCATTTAATGTATCACTGAGAAACATGCATATCGCCGTCATATTGCGCTCGTGGGATGTATCACTGATAAATATACATATCGCCGTCATATTGCGCTCATCGAATGTATCACTTAGAAACATGCATATCGCCGTCATGGGATGTATCACTGAAAAACACGCATATCGCCGTCATGTTGCACCCATCGAATGTATCACTGAAGAACATGCATATCACCGTCATATGACGGCGATATTGCTTGCATGGCATGCCTACTACCAGTGCCAACCCAATGAATTCACCACCAAAAGTCATTGCATGACTTCCATATGACATCAATGTGCAAATATTCATCGTAAAATTCAAATTTGCCGTCTTATGAGTTCATCTTGTAGACAACGGTTGATACATTTTGAAACGACAAATTTACGTCACGATGTATCTCAATTTCATGATACTGAATGAGCTCATCAAATGTCTTCATCAACGTAAACGAAATTGCATTCATGTTAAGTACAATTCATGACAACAATTAATGCTACCATAGTGAATACACGCAAAAATGTCTGCACATGACTTCAATATGACGTAAAATATGCGGCTATTAATTCCGGACACTTGAGCACAGCGATAAAAGTTCGACGTGCTCTAAACGCACGATGCATTTGTAAACGACATACTGAGATCAAAATGTTTTGTACATTCATGATACCAAATGAGTTCATGGCTTTGCATCACGACGTGTAGTCAATATGCTGTAAAATTTGCTTCATCAATTGTATGCACGATGTGATAATCATGACTGTCTATCTGAGATCCTTTTATCTCGATTTCAAAATAGGGAACAAGATCCATTTTTGGATCTGTAAATGGGGACGTCCTTTAAAATAAACGGCGTCTAGCAACTCTGTATTCACCCTAATATTTTTGCGCAACAACCTTAACTGGTCGGTTTACCTTTCGTCTCACAATAGTTCTGAATCCCAGTACTAGGTACGTACAGTCTATGAACTTCACGTACACCTGTATAAACCTAAATAGTAAATTCATGTATATCACTTCCGATTTCTCACGTCACGCCTTTGTCGCCTCCCCATGCTGCCCCCTCTGCAGCATCGTCCGCAAGAATCGAAATACACATTTGCAACCAAATTGCGCGTGAGCTCGATAGAGACGAAAACAGGGGGAGCATAGAATCGATATGGTTCAAGGTCGAGGGTGCGATTGCCTCTCGCTGCGCCACAAACCTCCCGGGGACATACGGAACGTCGTAGTGCGCCGCGGCGGGGGAGGGGGGATTGGGAGAATAATGTTCTCGCTTATTGTGCACACACCCCTACACGTTTCCCTACACGGACGTCGGGAGAGGCGCTGCAGTCGCGGCGCCACCTTATTTTCTCTCGTTAAATACCTCGCCTGATTCTAGAATAACGGACATACGAGCCCACGTGTGTGAACCGTCACGGCTCACTCGACGCCTCCCTCGACGCTGACGCATCATCCACCCTTATGAGAAATGCGCTCAAGGTCATCGATGGGCACATCGAGAAAATACGCTGCGCAGATCGTAATCGTCGTAAAAATAAAACGGCCAATGGCTAATATTGTTGAGCGATAATAATTTGAAGAATAAGCAAATGCTATCGCTTGTTATTATTCATTATTATCGTGCTTTGAATATGATTATTATTCAGCATTTAGTATTAATAATAATAATTTTAATAATAATAATAATAAATACTTAATAAATAATAAGGTCATTCTTCAGATGAGTGACTTTTCGGAAAAACATTTTTTGCTAGTTTCTCACATTCTACGTTGGTTAAATGATGATATTCAGTCGGGGGAAGCTAAAATTTGTCATTAACAATTTTTTACGAGCAAAAAATCGTTAAAAATAATGTCGAATTTTTCAAAAACCCAAACAAACCCAATACAAGCGTCGGAATGTTCAAAAATGTCCTATCTTATCACGCGTTTCCGCGACCCCATACTTTTTTATGGCGGAGTGAATTTCAGCTTCCCCCGACGGAATATCATCATTTATAACCCAAAAATGATAAAATATGAAAACAAAAATTTTAGGCTTATTTTTCGAAAAAGTCACTTATCTAAATAATTACCAATAATAATAGTATTTATAAATAACACTAAAATAATAAATAAATATAACAAAACAATGAAATATACAATAATAACCATAATAATAATGAATACTGAATAATTTAGTATTCATTACTATTATTATTCATTACTATTATTATCATTCGTTATTATTGTATATTCCATTATGATTCCGTTATTTATTATTTTCTTCTATAAGCACGACTCTTTTTTTAAACTACAAAAGCATTGCAGTCGGTAAATTTTACAGTCGATAATTGTAGATTTTATTTATCTTTCTATACTGTATAAGAAAACTTTCTATACCGATGATTTCCTTCGTTGAAAAAAAAATCAGAGAAACAAAACAATTCAAATGGAAATGCGATTTGAAAAATGAGTTTTTCCGATGGAGCTTTTCATACTCGCCGTTATTCCTCGTATTCCGCGATTTAAGGGGGAGATGCCTCAGGCTGCCGAAATTAAGCGAATTTTCACGATTTTTTGTGTAAAAACTATTTGTTCTACATAATTAACATTTTATGCACATTTTATATTTAACATTGCCGGTTGTAGGACACTTGCTTCAGAGGCAATTGCCGATGGCGTTGTGCCACGACGTACAACCCAGCGTCCGGTGCATGGATGTAAAAACATCAGAGCCAAGAAGTTTTAGATTTCTAAGAGCTACACGCTACATGTGAACCTACAAAAACCGATGAAAAGTGAAATATCGAAACATGGTACGTGTTTGAAAAAATGTTCGATTGTTCATAACATTTTGACTTTACATATTTTGCTATATTGTATTTGTTAATGAAAAAGTCATTTTTTAATATACTTTTCGAGGAACTTTAGGTTCAAATAGACGGTAGTTGTGTTATCTAAGGGTGTGCAGAATTACAAAAAGATAGATCAGATAGTTTTCAAGTTATCTTGTACGAGGTTCACGAGGTCAGCCTCTCAAGCAAGTGTCGTACAGCCGTCACTTATTAATATTTTAAAAAATTAATCTATTTGAAACGTGTGATAAAGTGTACATAAAATTTTAATTCGGTATCAAAAATAGTTTCGATACAAAAAACTTCAATGTTGGCTTATTTCCGGCTGCCTAAAGGGAGGTTCATGCCAGTGAAAGTCTACAAAGTTTACTGCAAATGATGTAGAATGTATAACATTGTCTAGACAAATTTCAAAATTGACGCAAAATCACTTCTAAAAAAGGAAAATTTTTTAAAAATAATTCGTCGATTTATGGCAAATTTAAAAACTTTCATAGCCGAATTATTTTGACGGTGTTCAGATTTTCGGAGTTTTGGTCTTTCGTGTAAGATTCTTTCGGAGTTTCGATCTTCCGGGGTAGTATTCTTTCGAAGCTTTCAGCGTTCTGATCATTCAAAGTTCGGCATTTCAACCCAGCCCCATATATATATATATATATATATATGGGATATTCCACGCCATTTCACCTAGCCCGTGACCCCAACCATTGTTTATTTTCCTTAAAAGGAGTTATAATTTTCCAAAAAATGTCGATTTCGGAAACGTTTAAACACTGATAACTCCTGAACTAATTGAGATATCGACAAATGTCGATATATAACTTTTTTCACTTTGAAGCACACTTTTGTTGAAAAAATATGAAAAAATTATAAATGATCAATGTCAACGTTTTTTTGCTTCTAAAGTGAAAATATTTTTTAAAAAGATGCCTGACTTTTTAAATTTTTTTCATAAAATTCTCTAAAACAGAGTGACCCATTCCATGATTTTTAAGACTAGTCTTAAAATTAATAATAAACTAGTAATAATAAAATTAATAATAAAATTAATAATAATAAAGACTAGTCTTAAAAATCATGGAATGAGTCACTCTGTTTTAGAGAATTTTATAAAAAAAATTTTAAAAGTCAGTCATCTTTTTAAAAAATATTTTCACTTTAGAAGCAAAAAAACGTTGACATTGATCATTTATAATTTTTTCATATTTTTTCAACAAAAGTGTGCTTCAAAGTGAAAAAAGTTATATATCGACATTTGTCGATATCTCAATTAGTTCAGGAGTTATCAGTGTTTAAACATTTCCGAAATCGACATTTTTTGGAAAATTATAACTCCTTTTAAGGAAAATAAACAATGGTTGGGGTCACGGGCTAGGTGAAATGGCGTGGAATATCCCACATATATATATATATATATATATATATATATATATATATATATATATATATATGGGGCTGGGTTGAAATGCCGAACTTTGAATGATCAGAACGCTGAAAGCTCCGAAAGAATACTACCCCGGAAGATCGAAACTCCGAAAGAATCTTACACGAAAGACCAAAACTCCGAAAATCTGAACACCGTCAAAATAATTCGGCTATGAAAGTTTTTAAATTTGCCATAAATCGACGAATTATTTTTAAAAAATTTTCCTTTTGTAGAAGTGATTTTGCGTCAATTTTGAAATTTGTCTAGACAATGTTATACATTCTACATCATTTGCAGTAAACTTTGTAGACTTTCACTGGCATGGACCTCCCTTTAGGCAGCCGGAAATAAGCCAACATTGAAGTTTTTTGTATCGAAACTATTTTTGATACCGAATTAAAATTTTATGTACACTTTATCACACGTTTCAAATAGATTAATTTTTTAAAATATTAATAAGTGACGGCTGTACGACACTTGCTTGAGAGGCTGAACTCGTGAACCTCGTACAAGATAACTTGAAAACTATCTGATCTATCTTTTTGTAATTCTGCACACCCTTAGATAACACAACTACCGTCTATTTGAACCTAAAGTTCCTCGAAAAGTATATTAAAAATGACTTTTTCATTAACAAATACAATATAGCAAAATATGTAAAGTCAAAATGTTATGAACAATCGAGCATTTTTTCAAACACGTACCATGTTTCGATATTTCACTTTTCATCGGTTTTTGTAGGTTCACATGTAGCGTGTAGCTCTTAGAAATCTAAAACTTCTTGGCTCTGATGTTTTTACATCCATGCACCGGACGCTGGGTTGTACGTCGTGGCACAACGCCATCGGCAATTGCCTCTGAAGCAAGTGTCCTACAACCGCCAATGTTAAATATAAAATGTGCATAAAATGCATAAAATGTTAATTATGTAGAACAAATAGTTTTTACACAAAAAATCGTGAAAATTCGCTTAATTTCGGCAGCCTGAGGCATCTCCCCCTTAAATCGCGGAATACGAGGAATAACGGCGAGTATGAAAAGCTCCATCGGAAAAACTCATTTTTCAAATCGCATTTCCATTTGAATTGTTTTGTTTCTATGATTTTTTTTCAACGAAGGAAATCATATGAGGTACATCTGTCTATCTGGGTCTTGATTTGAGGACGAAAAAAAAAATTCTCTCCATTGTCCCATTGATATCTGTATGAAAGGTTATCTGCAAATGAAAAGTCAACAATTTATCGATATCTATACAAACGTAGCTATCGTTATACGTAGCTGTATTTTTACTTCGGTTTTTTTTTACAAAATGCCGACAGTTTCTACATTTTTTTCTATTTTCATGGCCCTTTTTCTGTGATCAAGCAGTCTCTAAAAATAGTAATTATTAAATGTTAAAAACGCGGATAAGTTCAACCTTAGTCACTGGGATTACAAGAATGTTTTTTAAAAAATTGAACATCAGTTGATAAGTTTTTAAGTATTCGCTCGGACAAGGTCGAAAAAACTAGTTTCGAGAAAAACGCCTTCAAAGTTTTCGTTCCGTGTTTCTTGAGATAAAGTTATGTTTTTTCTAGAATATTGATACTTACATCGAAGTATCTAGTCGCGGGGGATATGACGGTTCTTCATCTTCATGATAGTTCACAAAATAATAAGAGCCTGTACTTTATCTATTGTAAATGATGCCACACCTGTAGGGACTGAGGGCACTAACCGGTCGCGCTACCTGCTCTCACTACAGTGACTATAACTCCGTCAATTCTCTGACTTGTAAATAAAAATGTTGCCAACATATATTTCAATAAATGTACTTGCAAGAATTATAAAAAAAAATATTTCCTTCAAATTTTGCTTGGGGGATGTGGGAAAGCTACTGTTCAAGTTCTTGCACAGTGACCTTCCCCCTAACTGACATTGTATATAGAAAGCTGTGAACTGTTCACGGTAAAATTGCACGCGCAATTAAAAAAAAACTCGAACATGCAGAAATTTGGCTATTTCTGGGAGTTTTAAAAATCGTGACGTAAGGCAAACCTTGACCCCCCCCCACGTACGTAGACCGTAACGCCGGGCTCATCCCCCCTTCCCCCAAATGCGTTACGTGATTCTCTTACGGCCCTTTTATAATATTTTTTAAAAAGATGAGTGACTTTTTAAATTTTTTTCATAAAATTCTCTAAAACAGAGTGACCCATTCCATGATTTTTAAGACTAGTCTTAAAAATCATGGAATGGGTCACTCTGTTTTAGAGAATTTTATGAAAATTTTTTTAAAAGTCAGTCATCTTTTTAAAAAATATTTTCACTTTAGAAGCAAAAAAACGTTGACATTGATCATTTATAATTTTTTCATATTTTTTCAACAAAAGTGTGCTTCAAAGTGAAAAAAGTTATATATCGACATTTGTCGATATCTCAATTAGTTCAGGAGTTATCAGTGTTTAAACGTTTCCGAAATCGACATTTTTTGGAAAATTATAACTCCTGAAAGAAAAGGGATAAAAATCTTAAAATTGGTTCAACTCCTTTCATGGGGCATCATGGACCCATTTATTTATACATATAAACCAAAAAAAAGCTGTTGAATGTGACTCCACTGTTTTTAGGGCTCGGGAATTGAGTACAGATTTTTATCAACCAAGCGGTTTGTCACACAAGCGAATATGTATACATCATAGTTTCTTGAAAACTGCCTTATCGACTCTCGTTGAGTGATGCCTGGTGGTCGTGAGTAGAAACAAGCGGCTCTCAACGCCTGTCAGTAATACGCCCAATAATAAAATCATCCGCCACATATTCGTGTATATTCGTATCGTCTATTCATTTTTTAACTGAAAAAATCCGCGGACTCGTCGCTCATCGTGCCGCTAAAGAGAGAGGGGAAAGCAGCATCGGAGACTCAAGAACGAACGTTGTTTATATCCCGTTGAGATAATACAGGCCGATTCTGAAAGAACGTGCTCGGATTACTTTGCTCCCTGTCTTCACGATAGGAAAATTATATATATATATATATATATATATATATATATATATATATATATATATATATATATATATATAGTTCGGTTACGTAACCCATCGAAGATATTATGCGAATGATTCATCCGACCAAAAAAAGAATTGGTAAAAAACAGGTGAAAAAGCGTTCACGTGAAAATGTCGATAGACCGAGAACACGTGAACATTTGTTCATGAGTGTTTTTCATGAATAATAAAATATGGAAAATTAGCATAACAAATACGAAGCGATACGAAAAAGTGTGTTGAATTTTTTTATACCGTTAAATATTGATTCCCAAATTTGTACAACAACTCGTGCTGGCTATTTCGAGCTTACATAATTGATGCCAAAACATGGTAAGAATTGTGGCTTATAAGGCGCTGCTTCATATGCTGTGACATGTTTGGTTTGGAGCCTGGACTATCGGAGCTTTTTCTGTTACCGGTATTATTTCTACACCAACGAGTTGTAACATCGGAATACTGGTATTTCGATATTTTCTTATATTTATGGGAAACCTTGATTGAAAACGTGAGCAGGTTGAAAGTGAAGATGAAAGTTGTAAAAATAATAGTGTATTGCTAAGTGAAACCACAGTGTTTATGAAAAATCGCCGTTTTTTATCGAGATCTTCATTTATTATACATTTCTAAAGATACTCTGCTATGTTCTTAAATATATTCAGCTCAACGTAAAATAAATAAAGAAAAAGAAAATCGGAACTTTTATGCAAGTCAGCGTAGTAATAGCTACCAAAATGCAAAAAATGCGAAGAAAAAGCCCTTTCTGATTGCACACTCGTGGATAAATAAGTTGACAATTCGGAAATATTTAATGTAGGTAGGATAATATATTAAGGGGTTACGTGGGTTTCGAAGCCAAAAAAGTATATTTTCTCTATTTAAAAAAATATAATATACAATTTATTTTATTCAAAATGTTAAGCACATGAAAGAGCAACATTTCAACGATATTTGAAAAAAGATTGGGAAATTCAGCCGGTGAGACTTGGTTTCCGGAGACCCCTAAAAAAAGTGTCCTCGTGGTGGTCAGGATAACTCACGATAGCTTTATCTGAAATTAAATAACCAATTTTTTCTGTTAGTAGATAAGTATAGCTCCAGATCGAACGAAGGATTTTTTAAGAAATTGAAATTTGAATTTTTGGCAGGGTTGTATGCAAAATAGTTCAATTTTTGATATAATTTACACTACGTATAGCCTTGTAAAATTAGTTGTAATCGAAAAGAAAAACCTTCGTTCAATCACTAGTCAATGCTATTTTGAAGAAGTTTGCAAAATTTCAATAAGATCGGTGCATTCGTTTTTGAGAAATCGTGTCCACCGACTTCAAAAATAGTGTTTTGAGAAAAATGCGATATACCTGCGTCGCTCCCGGTCGGTCTTTCCCAACGGGGGGAATTCCCAAAGGTTTTCTCTCCTAGACTTTTCATCCGATTGACTTAAGGGGCTATACCAGTGTGACACTTTCAAAAAATCGATTTTTTTGCCTTTTTCGACAGCTTATACTTTTAAGAATAGCATTATCATTTATATCATTTATATCAATATCATTTTATCTTACAGAAATCGATAGTTAAATCTTTGAACGCGTTTTTCTCGATATGAGATTTTTCAAATTTTCTGACATTGTAACTCAAAGAGCAATTATACTATTGACTTGAAATTTGAACAGAGTACTCTTGAATATATTTACTCTACAATGACGTAGGATATTTTCGATTGGGTGAAAAATGTCGATTTGGCATTGAAAAAAGCGACCATTTTATCGGCAAGAAAACAGGCTTTTTTTCAAAACTACGCCATTTTGTTAGATTTTGATATTTTTCGAAAATCCTACGTCATTGTACAGGAAATACCTTCCAGTTTAACGACTTTTTTCCTTTTTCGGTTTCAGCTACTCAATCGGCAGGAATCATGTCAGCAGGGGAGGAACTTTTTTTGGCGCCTCCGAAGGCAGCCCATAAGTCGCTTGGATCTCAATATTTTTCTATGAAAAAATTATGTAATATAGGTCAAATATAGCCAAATATATTTTTAATTTTCCGAACCATTTAATTGAGTACTTTGCTTTCAAAAAATTCCCGAAAATGACCTAAATGTTCAGCGTTCACACTGGTATAGACCCTTAAAATTTGGGAGAATATTCTAGACATATTGTACTATTAGATAATAAAAAAAAATGTCATCGATTTTTTTTTCAATTTTCAAACCCACGTAACCCCTTAAGGCGTTCATCCCATGCCACAGGTCGAAAAAATTGAAAAAATTTTTTTTGCACAAATCGCAAAAAGTGTGTGCGTGTTACATGGAGCCGGAATAGCAGACTAATGGTAAGTCAACATTTTCTTTGTGTAAATCGTGGTTGTACTTTTCAACGCGTTTTTCTCAAAACTGTATTTTTCAAATTGGTTTCCTTGATATCTCAACAACTACCGTAAAATGGGGTTACTTTGAACAGGTTTTGGAAGTTTTTTGTGGTAACTTTTTTTTAACATCCTAAATTCCAACTTTTTCTCCACGGGTCGTAAGAGAATCACGTAACGCATTTGGGGGAAGGGGGGATGAGCCCGGCGTTACGGTCTACGTACGTGGGGGGGTCAAGGTTTGCCTTACGTCACGATTTTTAAAACTGCCAGAAATAGCCAAATTTCTGCATGTTCGAGTTTTTTTTTTTAACTGCGCGTGCAATTTTACCGAGAACAGTTCACAGCTTTCTATACGCAATGTCAGTTAGGGGGAAAGTCACTGTGCAAGGACTTGAACAGTAGCTTTCCCACATCCCCAAAGCAAAATTTGAAGGACATTTTTTTTTAATAATTCTCGCAAATACATGTATTGAAAAATATGTTGACAACATTTTTATTTACAAGTCAGAGAATTGACGGAGTTATAGTCACTTTAGTGAGAGCAGGTAGCGCGACCGGTTAGTGCCCTCAGTCGCTACAGGTGTGGCATCATTTACAATAGATAAAGTACAGGCTCTTATTATTTTGTGAACTATCATGAAGATGAAGAACCGTCATATCCCCCGCGACTAGTTACTTCGATGTAAGTATCAATATTCTAGAAAAAACAACTTTATATCAAGAAACACGGAACGAAAACTTTGAAGGCGTTTTTCTCGAAACTAGTTTTTTCGACCTTGTCCGAGCGAATACTTAAAAACTTATCAACTGATTTTCAATTTTTTTAAAAACATTTTTGTAATCCCAGTGACTAAGGTTGAACTTATTCGCGTTTTTAACATTTGATAATTACTATTTTTAGAGACTGCTTGAATACAGAAAAAGGGCCTTGAAAATAGAAAAAAATGAAGAAACTGTTGGCTTTTTATAAAAAAAAACCGAAGTAAAAATACAGCTACGCATAAGGATAGCTACGTTTGTATAGATTTCGTAAATTGTTGACTCTTCATTTGCAGATAACCTTTCATACAGATATCAATGGAACAATGGAGAACATTTTTTTTTCGTCGTCAAATCAAGGCATATAACTCGGTTAGTTTTCAAGATTTTCTCATAAAAATTGGTATAAAACTAAATGAATATATACTTCATAAAATGAGTATAAACCTGATCCTTTAATAATTAGTTATGTCTATGAAAAAAATCGCAATTATTGACGACAAAGTACCCGTTACGTAACGGAGTAGGGGGGCGGGGGTTCTGGTCAAGCGTCACGGTCTAGTTACGTGGCGGGGAGGGGGGGGGGGGGGTGTAAAAAATTGGGAAATTTTGCGTTACATAATTTGTGTACGCCCCCCTCCCCAATAAAACAATGTGTTCGTTGGCTATTAAATCTATAAGAAAGTACAGCCCCACCACCCCCTCACAATTTTATATATATATTTTTTAAGAGTCGAAGTAACCTTGAGTTTGGGGTTTCTTTGACAAGGCATTGAAATGCAACTTATGTCAAAGGCAATGACATCATTGTGATAAAAAAATATATATATTTTGTGCATTACACATGGAATTAAATGAAAAACAACGATTTTTTACCATCAAATTGTCATCTTCATTACGAAAACATTTTACATAATAATATCAAGTACTTTAGGGTACCATTGTAGGCACTCAATTAGTCTTCTGATCTCAATGATAATCATTGAGATCAAAATCAACTTGAGCAACATTATAATAAACTTCGACAACAAATATGAGCAACGATAGAAAAAAAGTTAATAAAGAATTAGTCGGTGTCCTTATTTTGGCACTCCGTTAAAATAGCCCCAAAAACTGTCGATGTTACCTTTAATGTCAATGTAATCCCGTTTTACGGTTTTGAATGGATTCCGCTTAAATTTGTATGGTATAGTCAACACATCTATAGTTCTCACCCGAACTAGAATATTTCTGATATCTGCCATAGTTTTTTAAGGCGGGAGCCTCAATTAGAAGGTTCCAAAAATCTTTTTTTTATTGCTTAAATCGATAAACTATTCAAGAATATATTTACAAAGCTACAGAGGCCAATTGTAATTATTTTCGAAGTTACAAGGCCAAAAGCAGAGAAACGATTGATATTTGATATTAATATTTCCTCCTATTGAAAACTTTGAAGCGAGTTTTCTCCAGTTTTCATTTTCACGATTTTTCCAAATTGGCGGGCGTGATAGCAAAAAAACTAAACGACCTATTGAATCAACCCAACGTTTATTTTCTTCAGCATAAAAATCTCTTCTATGTGAAGTAAAAAAGTCGTTGAAAAAGTCTTTTTAAATAATTTTTATAGCACGTTAAAGTGTTTTTTAACACATTTTATTCAAACCTGAGAAAATTTATAATTTCACGATTTTTTTAGCTTTTTCCTCGTTCACTCAGAAGAAAAATATATGACAATTGAAAATTTTATTGGGTTATTTGGTTCAGTTAAGAATTACGAGCTGCATCTTTCCCGCCGATTGGGGACTGCAGTGGCACGACGCACATGGAATAGGCTGATAAATCTGCAGTCATTTATTGTTTCATGTTGAACCTTTTTTTTATATATTTCAAATATACATGAAAAAATACCTCAATGTTAACTGGGCTCAATTGTTTTGTTCCCTTCTAAAAAAAACCCCAAAAAAAGCTATTTTGGACCTTCTAATTCAGGCTCCCGCCTTGAGCTAAAGAAGTCGACAAAACATGTCGAAACTTGGAACTTAACTTTTTAAACCGTGCAAACAATTCAATTTTCGATATTTTTACTTTATTCTAGTTCCAGCGATAGCCTCAGGTCTACAAATTAAAATGCCGTTTGATTTTTTTTTGAAAATTCTGAGGGACTGTAAAAATGTTGGTAAATGAGTGGTAAAAAGCGGTAAAAAGCCACAAAAAAGCTGTCTTATGGGATGACCCCGTTAAGGCTGTCGAGCGTAATAAAAGTACCGAGTAAACGCAACTTAAGGCGGGATAAACATTTACAGCGATAAAAAAATCGCTTTCTTTTTTTTTCTTCTTAAAACTATAGAACTATATATGTAGAAAGTTTTTCCTAAAGTTTCAAAGCGAAATTCGAAAAGCTTCAAATGTTACAGTCCGTCAACGCTGTGCCTTACCGCTCGGATTCGGAGCGGGCGTGAACCTCAAACGCGTTTTTCTCGAAACTGCATTATCGAAATTGGCGTGCAGGATTACTCAAAAACTATTAAGCCGATTGAACTGAAACTTGGTAGAAATATTGATAATATTGGTACCTTCTACTTGACGATAATTGTTTTTGAAAAATTGAAAAAAAAAACTGCTTTTTTAATCTACATTTTACAGAAATGTTGCGTGAAATGTTGATTTTTTTTTGTAAATGCGTGCCATTTTCTTAATTTTGCATTTTCTTTTTTTAATTACCGTCACATAGAAACTATAGATGTTCTAACTGAAAAAATGTTTGAATTTTTTTGCAAATCAAAGTCAACGGGAAGCTGCACGCCGATTCGTAACTCCCACGGCGACCTTGCTGTAACACCCTGCCACAACTCCGTCATTTTGATGATGAATTAATTTTAAAAAATTGTTTTTCATACTTAAATATACTATTAAAGTATACCTAAAGTTTGATAATTGTAGAATAATTATTTATTAGTTAAAAAATCCCTCAATATTGCTTATTTTTTTCCTGTCTAAATGTATATCCCCCCTTAAATGGAAATAATAAAAATTATGTTTCAATTTTTTCAACCCTGATATCGAAATGCCGATATTATTCGAGTTCAATATCGGATTTTCAATATCAGATTTTTGGTTCGATATTCCGGTTTCTTCTCCAGTTTGGATAATTTTATATATCGAGCGAGAAAGAAAAATCGTTCGCCTATCTTTCGTCTCCAGCGTCTCTGTGCCTACGTTGCGTTTTCCATTCAGCAATGTCCTTGTTCGCTCTCTTATGCATCGTGGCCTGAAAAAATCTCCGTTTTGCCGTTGCGCTGTGTAAATTCGTGTTTTATTTAGCGCGTTACGCAAAACGGGGAGCTTGGTAGAAAAGGAAAATTGGAAATAGCCGCGAATGGTCCTGGCGACGAGCGTGAACCGACCACTTCTTTGTTTCCGCTCTGGCCTTCTTTCTCGTCGCTGAAAAAGGAACGATTACGTTGGAAAAAAAGGCGCTCGTTCTGCGCCTCCGACTTTCATCGATTTCACGTCCGCGTACATGGAGTATATGAGGCCTTCCGTGCCAACTCGATCGAAGAACCATAGTCTTGTTGTGTCGTCCCGTTTTGGCTCATTTTATTATCACCTTTTTGGCAAAATGCTTCGCGCAATGTTAAAGCAGACTACCAATGAACTTTGATATATTCAAATCGAAATGTCGATGATTCAAATATATTTTTCATACGTTCGAAGTGAAAATATATTCGAATGAAAGACACACATACTGCCAATCCATGTGTGTTATTTGTTACACGTAATGTGTGTAATTTTATGAATTCACACGGGTAAATGCCATACACCACTTAAAACAACGCGGTTATGTTTGACACAGAAAATTCAAACATTTTTTTATGTCTATTTTTGAACACTTGAACCGCATTAAATTTTAACATGTTATTTACGTGTTATTCAAAACAGGCAACACGTGTCATTGGCGACATTTACACGTGTAGATATCAAATGTGTCTTAAACAATGCATTTATGTGTATTGCAGTAAACTAAAACACATTTCATGCGTAGTTGTGGGGACAGTCGATCCGCATTAAGTAGTTTAAAATTGACAAGTCAATTGTGAAATATCAAACATAATATATATATAAATTTTTTTATAAAATATATATATATATATATATATATATATATATATATATATATATATATATATTTATATATATGCACTCAGCAAAACAAATAATGGCGCAGAAAAATTTCAAAATGTTTTCTGTGATTTTTTAAAGGCCGTAACTTCGTGAAAAATGGTCGTATCGGGAAAAAAAGCATTTTGAAGGTTGAAATCTCTAGTTTGAGAAATTCGCGGAGAAAATGTCGAATATTTTTTTTTCAAGTTTTTTTTTCAAAAATATCTTTTTTTCATAAATTGCAGACAAAATTCAAAAAAATTCTCAATGTTTTCAGTGATTTTTTAAAGGAAACAGAGCAGAAAATTTTTTAAATGTTTTCAGTGCTTTTTTGGCCGTAACTTCGTGAAAAATGGTCTTATCGGGGGAAAAAAGCATTTTGAAGGTTGAAATCTCTAGTTTGAGAAACTCGCGGGGAAAATGTTGAATTCTTGTTCAAAAGTTTTTTTTTTTTTTTTTTTTTTTCAAAATAAAAAAAAAACGTATTTTTTTTTCCAAAAATATTTTTTTTTCCAGTTTTTTCTTCAACATTTTGAAAAAAAAACTTTTTTTTTCAAAATTTAGCAATTTTTTTTTCTTTAAAAATGACTAGTAGAATTTTTTATTTCATATACGCCCATGCGGGCTTTTTACATTTTCTCCTTTCTTTCTATCTTTACAAAGCTTCTTATTATTAAGCATGAAAAACATAAATCTTATAATCATTGCGCTTCTTGCGTTTATACAAATTCCTTCCCCGCTTTCTTGCCTTCCTTCGCTTTCCTTATCTCTGCTTCCCTGACCCCTTTTACCTCGCCATATTCTCAAATTGCCTCGCAACCTCACACATCTCTTCTACTAAATCCTTTCCCTCTAGTGCCTTCCTCCACCTTCCGTTTCTATCGAGCTATAAAAAAAATCGAGATTTGATGAGTAGTTATTGCAAATTTGTAAGAAAAGTAACGACTTTTTTTCATCTTGATCATCATTAATTGACGTTTAAGGAGCAATAAAAGTGCTCCTTCAATGTTTGATAAAACTTTGACGATACGGGTAAAAAAACGGTTTAACCGGGATCGATTAAAAAATTGGCAGGGTCTTTGGGCATGTATTGAGCTTAAAAACAATCTGGAAATATTGGTAATTTTCGCAATATCGACAAAGTTGTGGTGGATTTTCCAAAACGGCAGAAAAATTCATTTTTTTGTACTTTTTTCAATTAATATTGAGCTTAAAAAAGAAATGTCCTCGAAAAGCTAAAAAGGAACTTATAGAGGATTTATTCAAGTTTATCGATGATCGAAGAAAAAAACTGACTTTTCATTGAATCTCCGATATCTCAGCGACAAATGGTCGTACAGAGAGCAAGAAATACCAAATTGAAGGTAAAGAATCAGGCTAAAAGGCCCCAGCATTGATTCACCCAGGAACATTTTTTTACGCCTATAGACAATTTAAAAAAAATCGGAAAATTTTTACTCGCACTATTTTTTATGACAGCGCGGAGTGTGATGCTCACAAAAAATTTCTCCGCGAGATTCTTAAACTAGAGATTTCAAGCTTCAAAATGTTTTTTTTCCCCATATGACCATTTTTCTCGAAGTTACAGCTTCCAAAAATCACGGGAAAAAATTTGAAATTGTTTTGCTCTTTTCATTTTTTTTCTGAGTGTATAAATAAATATATATTTCGTTTTATTCTTCTCTCTAACCCTCCCGCGCTCGCTTTCACGTAAAAATCCTTCGATGTATGTACAGGGTGTCCTGTCATGAAAGGATAATCCTGCAACTGTCGATAGGTCGATAATCCTGCAACTGTCGATAGGTCAGATCATGTCCTACAATATGCTGGAATTTCAGCTTAGTAAAAGTCCCACGGTTTTTGACATAAAAATTATCTGCTTTTGGTTTTTCGCACGCCGTTTCTACAAATGATAACTTTTTTCGACCCGGTTTTTGAAAAAATACTCTTGGTTATTTGTTTTATCTAGAAAAGTATTCTTTCTAACCTTAAATGTCAATGAAACTTTATGAAAAAAGATCTTATGCAGAATTTCCATACAAACCAATTCTAACATTTGATTCTGATAGCCTGCAGTGTAACAAAAATGTACTACGCATAACGTTCCAATTACTTGAAAAAGGTGCTCAGTTATTCTCGAGTCACATCATTTGTAGAAATGGCATGCGGAAAACCAAAAACGGATAACTTTTACTAAAATGAAATTCCAGCATGTGTGTGTGTGTGTGTGTCGATATGCTTAAGGCCTTAGGCCACGGGAACAAAAATTTGTTCCCGTTGTTCAACAATCAACATTTTTTAGCACCGGAAATTCGGATCAGTGCCAAAAAAATTGTGATTCTCAAAAGACGAATAAAAGGTGGTAAATTTAGCCTTTAATCGATTTCTAGCAAAAACCACAATTTCGATCATTCGGAACACAATGAAAAAAAAATCGCGAGGGTTTAAACTTTTGAGGGCTTTTTAGGATACTTTGAGGTCATAAAAAACCGAAATTTTTTAAAATCTTTTCGATATTGGCAAAATAATCCTTAGTTAAAAGAATATTCGTAAATATGCCATTTTTCACGTTTTTTAAATCCATTTTCCCGCATAAAAAAAATCTTGATTAAAAAATGATAAAAGCATCTTCTAGAGAATACTTCAAAGTTTCCAAAACGCTCTGTTTTTTGTCTGTGCGACCATTAGTCTCCGAGTAATCAGTCATCAAAGTCAAAAGTATCATTTTTGCTTTGAACATCGATAACGCAGCGAGAAACAATCGTACAGAGCTTTCCCACCGCTTAAATTAAAGGGGAAGAATCCAGCTAGACGATCCTTTTAATCCGATCATTCAAAAAAATTTATTAAAGTCCGTGCAGACTGTGAAAGATGAGCAAATATTTTGAAACATTTTTCTACTTTGGTTCTTTGATGGCTACTAAAAATTGGCTGATGCGAAAAATGTTTGAACTCAAGATCTCAAAACTAGAGATTCGCACCTTCAATTTGCTTTTTTTTTTATTTTGCTGTACGACCATTTTTCGAGGAGTTACAGCTATTTGAAAATGACCCTAAAATTGGCGGAGTTTTTTAATATCCTTCAATTATTTTGCCTAGTGTATATGTACATTAGGGTGGTTAAAAAAGTTTTGCAAAATTTGAGGGTTGTAAACAATTTTTTAGTTTGTGCTCAAATGCCCTTTTCATGATTATCGGAGTATTAATTTTTTTTATCTCTATGCAGAAAATGTTAGCGCGTGATCCAATGTAAATCTTGATTAATTTTTTTCCGTAACAATACACAATTTTTATTTTAATATTTTTTTTACCATAAACAATTTGTATTTGCAGATTAAGAATCAATATATGGTATTCGTTTGTGAAAATTATATCAACCACTTGACGAACAAGAACACGGTATTTACATCACTAAACGTCTAACAAGTATGCGTGTTTTTTTGGAGTAATATGTGCTTTTGGAGTAAGAAAACAAAGTCATACGGATTCGAGAGTTACAAATCTCGGCGCTGTTGACACTACTGCACCTTTGTTTCTTTGACTGTCCGTGAGTTCTTTTCACGATTCATTTGACTGTTTCCAGTAGTTGCTGTATTAAGGTACGTCACAGTTCACGTAAAAATGAAAATGTAAAAAATGACCGCGGGTTTGGACGATAGTGAGTGTTCTGATTGGGTCGGAAATCGAAAAGAATTTGTGGAGCGAAAATTATCCACGAATAGAGAAGCATTAAGTCTATTCTCTCACTATCATAATACACTTAAATTTTCTATTCGAGAGAGTACACAAAACGTAATCGACAAAATAACTAATATTTGGAGCGAAACCGGAATAGGAATTTGTCAACCTTGCATCAATTACAAAAGGTTACAAAAATTATGATTGGAATAGGCAGCATTGAAAAAAAATTATTTACGGAAAAATGAAACTGATCAAATAAAAAATCTAAAATTTTAAGAAAATTACATTATTATGATGTCTATTGGCGGGGAAGAAAAAATGACGAAAAATCGAGAAAAAAAATTAAAAGTCGTTTAAGCACTACCTAAAAAAATGTTTAGGCCTCTCGAATTTTGTATGAATTACTTTTTCACAACGTATTAACATTTTCCCTTGAGTACCGCGAAAAAAAAATTTTTTTTTTAACCACCCTGATGGAATGATACATGTATATATAATTTCCGTTTCCCAAACATAGTTTCCAGACCTGCATGTAAGACCGTAGGTTATATTGACCTTGTCAATGCTCCCAACTGCATCTGTTGTAACCCAAACAATTGGAATCCTGATCTGATCATTCTTTCGATAGCAAGTATGGAAAAAATGACACCAAAGTACTTAGTATAGAAATCAAAGTTTCGAGTACTCGTTACGTGTAAATAGTAGAGTCGTGCTGTATATTGGAATCGGAAACAATTAGAAGAAGGCTAGTTTTTTGACAGATGATTTTGTAGGTGCCGCTGGTGCTAAATCCCAGTTTGCCTAAAAATCGGGGTGTAGGGTTTTTTTTAGGCGATGAAAGGAGATGGGGGTGGATTAATGCCAAACTGCAACCCCCACGAGGTCGGCGCCGGGAAACAAAATGTTTAGAAAAATTTGTGCTTTATTTTTGTCCACAGCGCCGAAGTCGTGGAAGTTCATTTTGGGGGTGAAAAATTGGGGTGAAATTTTGAAAACTCAGTTTTTATTCCGTAACTCTTTAGAAAAAATTGATACACGTTTTGTTCACATGGGAACGTTGTAGCCCGTGAAAAGACGCATGGATCGAGTACTTGATCATCCCTTTCCAATAATATCTTCACCCCCAAAAGAATCGTTGAAGTATAAAAAAATTGTTTATTTAATAACTCAAAAACAATCGATTTTTCGGGGATGGTTCAAGAGTTCGAAACGGAGAGAATAATTTTCCTTCCGTTCCTATGAACCATCCTTGAATTTTGCTTTTTCGAACCCCTCTCAGGGGTTGAAAATTCAAAATGAACGTCTGGGAAAACTATTGACCAAAAAAAAAGAGATACGAGTTTGGCGCTGTGGACAAAAATGTAGCTGAGAGTTCAAGCTACAAATTCTTCCACGGCGGCGATTTTGTGCGGTCAATAGTTTTCCCAGAATTTTATTATGAATTTTCAACCCCCGAGAGGGGTTTCAACATCAAAATTCAAGGGTGGTCCATAGAAACGAAAATATAGAGAAAATTATTCTCTACAATTAGTACATTTGAACCATACCCGAAAAATTGATTATTTTTGAGTTATTCAATAAACAATTTTTTTGGGGTATTTCAACCATTTTTTTGGGTTTGAAGATATCATCAGAGAGTGATGATCAAATACTCGATCGACGCGTCTTTTCAGGGGCTACAACTTTCTGATTTTCACAAAAAGTATACGAATTTTTTCTAACGAGTTACGGAATTAAAACTGATTTTCCAAAATTTCACCCCACTTTTTCACCCCCAAAATGAACTTCCACGACTTCGGCGCTCTGGACAAAACTAAAGCCCGGATTTTTCTGCACATTTTGTCTCACGGCGCCGACCTCGTAGGGGTTGTAGTTTCGCATTAATCCACCCCCATCCCCTTTCATCGCCTAAAAAAAACCCTACACCCCGATTTTTAGGCAAACTTGAATTTAGCACCCGCGGCACCTACAAGATCACCTGTCAAAAAACTAGCCTTCTTCTAATTCTTCCGATTACGGGGTTTTTCAGCGACAGCACGACTGTACTGAAATCGCAACAAGCCTCTTGCATACACAAAGGCCTGCAGGCACACGCTGCCCGCGTGTGAACGTTCTATCGTACGGTGGCACAGGAAACCAAAGTTGCCCAGCCGGTTTTATTCGCGGTGCAACGGCGATAGATGGCGCGCGCGCGCGCACCCGCAGTTGCGTTTTTTTTCCGCCTTCTCGCATTTCGTAGGCCTTTTTCCGCGACGTCATTCTTTCCTTCGTAGCGTACACGTTTGTACACTCGATGTTACGTACTTGGCTACGAAACCGCCGACGCGCCGAAATGGAAAACCTCGTGCAGCGGAAATCGCTCGTATCGAACGAGGCTTATCTAATCTAATCGAATCGTTGGCGAACGTAGAATACGTTACGTCTCTATTCACGTGACCGAGGCAACTTCGATGTGCAACAATGGAAAAAAAATCCCAATTGGGCGCCTCTTACTACGTGTAACATTGTTGAAATTGAATAAAACGTTAAAATTATTCCGCGATAGTTTTTTCTTCGCTCGCGCGAATCACGCTGCGAATTTACGCCGCGACTCGTGCCAAGAACGTTACGGGAAAAAATGTCCCTCCACACTCGCACTGGAATGTCAAACATACTAGTTAGGTTAGTAGTCAGTAGGCAAACATACACTGAGAAAAGAAAACCAATTGAATCAAAAAAGTATATTGGTTGATTAAAATAAATGTCTGATCGCGGAGTGCCACCGATATATGAGATTGTTACAATACTATAAAATATTGGAAAATGTGGTTGATTCAAATAACATATTGTTTTATTTAAAAATCTCTTCTGTTATCTGTATCTCTACATTATCCTTCAAATAAAATTATAGTTTATTGAAATCATTCTATATACAATCCGTAGATGTATAGATGAAATAATTACACTCATTTTTTCTGTTCTTTTCTCAAGTTCACGAACTCTTGGTTCAGATAAAAATCTTCAAAAAAGATCATCTATTACTTTTTTTAAATATCCTTTGCATTGTGTATCAGAAATGCGATATAATATCAGCAAGAAATAATTTAAAGGGACCCGTTTTTCAAATCTCACATCAAAAGGTCCTTTTTTGTTGTTTTTTTTTATTGAGAAAAAACAAAGGCAGCGTCATCTAGCCTCAGACGAATACATTCATATCCTTAGGGCGGAATTTCCGGCTTAAGGGATAACACCACCCTAGCGGCAGAAAATAAGGCCTAACTTTGATACTTTATTTTAGGAGTATGAAAAAAGGAATAGGATTTCTTTTGAGAGGGTTCATATTAAGGTATTTAAAAAAAATACCTTATCACTTAAAAAATCCTTATCACTTAAAAAATCCTTATCACTTAAAAAATCACATATTAAGGTATTTAAAAAAAATTATTATTTTCATACAAATTGGCGGCGTCAGAGCCCATTTTGAAAAACGTGTTTTTTACAAATAGCTTCACGGGAGGACGGTTTTCTCGTAAAGTATAAGACCTGGAAAAAACAATAATAATCAATATATTATTAGCTATGGGACTACGTAGGGATTTTTTAAAATCAAATTTTAAAAAATGGCGCATTATGAAAGAAATAAAACGATTTTTTGCCCAAAAAATAATCAGTAAATTGTCCATAAAAAAAAGTTTACATTTAATCACAAAACGGCTACGTACTCCCATAGAGAATGCTATTGTGAAGCTACTATCAAAATTTCAAATCGATCCATGCAAAGGTGTTCGAGTAATCCGTCCTACCAGTTTGAAAAAAGTGGTTTCGAGAAAAACGCCTTTAAAGTTGTACGAGGCGCCTGAAAGAAGTCCAAGGCGCTGCGGAAAAATCAATAATTGAACCTAAAAAAAATATCGCTACAGGACCAATTGCATATTGTTTTTATGACCCCAAAGTATTTTTTAAGCAAAAAAAAAGAATTTTCCAAAATCCTAGAGTGGTGTTATCCCTTAAACTAGGTATGTGAAATATAACAGGTTCAAGAAGATTCTATTATAGTTGTGATACTTATATTGGGTGTACAACTTAATTCGGTCCGTTTTTTTGCCTAAAATACGCACTTATTTGAATGATAAAATGAATTAATACATTAATCAAAATATTGTCCATCGCTAGCCACTACTTTTCCCCATCTTTCTGGCAATTTATGAATTCCGTCGCGGAAGAAGCGTTCATCTTTTGAAGCCAAGAATGAATCGAGCCAATTTTTGATACCCTGTTGTGACGTGAAGCGTATTCCAGTCAAAGCATTCTGCATCGATCGAAACCAATGGTAGTCGGAAGGGACAAGGTCTGGGCTATAAGGCGGGTGAGCCAGAATTTCCCACCCGCTATTTTCCAAATAGTTTTTAACCACAATAGCAACGTGAGGCCGAGCGTTGTCATGTTGAAAGATTATGGACTCGTCTCTGGTCGCATATTCTGGAGGTTTTTCGGCTATAGCTCGCTTTAAACGGATCAATTGTTGCCTGTAGAAGTCTCCCGTGATCGTCCCACAAGCATTCGGTGGGCTTCAGCTGCACTTTTCTTCCAATTGAAACAGAAAATCAACACTTCCCGCAAATGGTGCTTATTTGGGACGAAATTGGATATTCTCACCGCAGTAAAAATTAGACTTGATGTGCAAAACTCAAAGGTCTGTAAACGATATTTGGTTAAGAGATGTTGATACTTCACGATGCAGCAAAAATCAGCTGCTGCCGTCAACCATTTATAGCACCTAGACCCATCTTTTGAAAACGGACCGAACTAAGTTGTACACCTAACAGTAAATCACAGTTCATCTTACTTAACTAGTAGTGTTTCTTGTGGTATCGAGTGGTCCATGTACTCACTAACGATATGAAATATAGGTCCCTTTTATATACGAGAGGATTAGGTTTTTTAAAATAAAGATTTGAATCGAGGTAAAAGGTACTTTTATTCTTTTCGTTCAAGGATTACTGCCCTCTAGTAACGGCGTAAGACACTAAAATATCATTTTTTGCTCTGGAGTACGATTGTTGACGTAGTTTGTATATTAGCGGTGGCAGCGCCACAGCGGAGCACGAGTGTACTAGTTTTTCGTCTCTAGTACCAGCTTTTAGCGAGCTCGGCACAAGGATTTGTGGGCGGCCGCCTGACATCCCTGCATTCGCAATGTTTCGCAGTTTCGTTCACGCACTCAGCGAAAATGGACGCTGACGTAGCTGCTGCTGTAACGCTCTGCGCTATAGCGTACCACAATTATGTCTATATTAAAAATAAAAAAGAAATGGCGAAAAAGAAGATGGCGGATAACGCAGATTCATCACAACAGAACCAGGTAAATCAGTCATCAAAATGAAACTCGTCTTGCGTCCCGGATGTGTTTGGCTAGTCCAAAAACATCCGGCATGCGAAACGAGTTTCAAGTGGATTCATTTTTCATGTAATTTTCCATACTTACCTACTTCTTTTTTTTCACAAAGTGCGACTATGAAATGGCAGATGACCGAATTAGCAGGTGAACCATCTGGAGAATAAAAAAAGTTTACTAGAAATGTTTCCATCGGATTTTGAGTACTTACTGAACAAGGTTTCGCCAATGATTGCTAAGCAAGATACTCAATTGCGACAAGCCATTCCCAGCTAGAATACGCCTCGCCATCACATTGCAAATTTTGGCTGCTGAAGAGAGCTTCGAAAGTATTCACTTTTTATTCTAAATTTATGATATTGAAGTTTACATCGTTGGAACGCAACCCAAGTTTCGTGGCCTAATTTTTTCGGCACGTTAGCCCTCCAAAATCACGCAAACGTTTTTCAAAAGCCTTAATAGCGATTTTGGGCCTTAATATGTAAAAAAAAAAGATTCTCGATGATGATGAAAAGAATTTTAAAGAGTTTTCGTTGCATTCCAACGGTGCAAACTTCAGCATCGTCCCAATTTCACCTCAACTGATATCGAAGATTATTCCAGAAGCATGCCTGGCTTTGAATGAAGTACTAAAGGAGGAAATTAAGGCAATAAGACAAGATATTTTTAAAAAGTATTTATTAATCAAGTATCTAATTGTTTGAATGCCTTATAAAACGCATTTTCAAAATCTTTATTAGGCGGCTGAATAACTTCATTAGGAGATATTATAGTCCGTTAAGCGCCGGTTAATGTGCGGCCAGGGATGTTGATTTCTGGAGGTAGAGAATAATAAATTGGTGGCTCGAAGAAGCTGCATTGTGAAGTGTCTGTAGGTGCTGTCTGGTATGATGCACCAGGTTCGCAATACGACTTAATACTTTGTGGGCAACGTATTTCCATACGGTTCGAAGAATAAGTAGGTGATGGAGACGGTGATGCAGCATACGATGAAAATGCAGGAGTTTGTGGTCGATTTCATTGGTCACGACGCATAAACATGTTGTATATTTCACATACAAACCGCATTCTCTCATTCTCGGGTAATTTTCTCAACTTTTTGGCTATGATCTTGCCGTGTAGGTCACATTCGTCATCTTCAGCTCGCTGAGGGTTCAAAGTTCTTTCCAATGTAGAATGAGCTTCACTAACTACTTCTTCAGCAGCTAAAAGTTCAGGGGGTTTTTCACCGCGAGGAACTGTTTGTGGCACTGTGTGTTGGCTATCGCCATTCTTGTCCGAAGTTCCCACCTCCTCTTCATTGTCATCCATCGATAATGATTCTTCCTGAAAATAAAAAGAATAATCTCATGCAATTTTTTTACACGTGCCAACGAGCGTGGAAGATTGGATGGGAGTTGAAAAAGGATATGCACATAAATTTTCCTCGAGCTATTGGTTCAATTGATGGAGAGCACATCGTTCTAGAATGTCCAGTTCATTCAGGATCGGAATATTTCAATTACAAGAAAACGTACAGTGTATTGTTAGCTTTGGTTGACAGCAGTTGTGATTTTATTTTTGCAGTCATTGGATGCCAAAGTAGAATTAGCGATGGCGGAGTATTTAGAAACTGTTTACTATGGATAAAAATGTACGTTAATGCATTAAATTTCCCTGTAGCATGCTCTTTTCCCGGTTCAAACGAAGATGTACCCTAAGATTTTTTAGGAGACGGTGCTTTTGCACTGCCAGAACATGTTATGAAACCCTATCCTGGTAGTTGTAGTAGAAAATACATTGTGAATACTAAAGGGCGTCTCAAAGTAACCTGACATTTTAATTTGGGCGCCATTTTTTTGCGGCGAACATAGAGTACTAATCATTGACAACTGGCATCAGGAAGTATTGAGATTTAGATATGGAGAATTACACGATCAAGCCACGCATAGAAATTGTGAAAATGCACACAAACAATGCAGTTATTGGAGACAAAGTTGGACTTCTTCCTTTGGGGTTTTCTGAAAGGAAAAAGTGTATGCCAATGATCCACAGACCATTGCGAAGCTCAAGGAAGCAATTGGGCGCACCATTAATGAAATTAGTCCGCAATAATTCAAAAATGGCATTGGAAATTTCGTCAAAAGAGTGAACGTTTGCAAACAGGGACGAGATTTATCGGATATTGTGTTCCACACGTAACCTCCAAGTTTGTACCTTATATGCAAATAAAAATATTCGTACTTTTCAAATATGCAATACGTTTTATTAATAAATAAAAATGTCAGATTATTTCGCGACACCCTTTAGTTACAAAATTTACATTATTTAGAAAACCGATCGGGTTAAATGCAGAAAAGGTTTGTCTTCTAACAATGACGTGTATATTACTGCATAATTTCTTAAGGAAAAGCGCCACTTCGTCAAACGTATAACTCCGCCCAGAACCATAGGCGCTTGTGATGAGAACGACACATGAATATCAGTCTATCTAGTAAAATAATAGACGAGTTGACAACATTTTTTGTGGATAATTAGATTGGTATATGTACTCTAAATATTTAGTTATGTAGGAAGGAGTCATTTTACAGTAAAGTTTAATAATATACTCACAGTCTTTATTGTTTTATTACAACGCACGCCTTTCCCAAGAAACGACTCCAAAGTTTCATAGGCAAACCAAATAGGTTTATAAACGTCACCCGAGCCTGCACCACTTTGGATAGAATCCTTTACTTTTTTTTTATATGTCCTGTAACTGGACATTAGCGAATCTTTTTTCCTCTTCAAATCAGGTACTGGAATATTCATAATCGCACTGATCCTCATCCAGGCACGATGTACCTTATTTTTATTTTTAGGGTTGTGTTTGAACTGCCAAAGTATCGGTTCCGCTTGATAACACTTAAGCAGCGTTAGTTCACGTTTGTTATTCCACGCAACGCTCATTTTGGAACAGGACAACACGACCGCTCGTCACCGCGTCTCGCACGCTACTGCGAACTCGGTTCGCGCCTCGCGAACCAAGCGCGAACGCTTTGTCGCGGCACAAAATACAAACACTGATCGGGGAACGCCGCGTAGCGGGAACGCCGCGAAGCGCTAACGCGAAACCATCCACACCGTGTTTCACGGGCCTTCGCGAGCTTTCGCGGCGCGCGTGCAGAGGTCGCTTATGAATTTTATACTTGGGGTAAGTTCTTTCGCAGAATCTTCGTTGTTTTTGGCCCTAAATACCGTCAGTGAGAATTCTACTTTGCAGTTTGCTTTGGCAGTGTTGTTTGGATTGAAATTTGAGGATTTAAGGGCATGTACAAGATCGACATAACCTCACAAATTTCTCGATCCCAGTCTTCGCATAGATGGTTAAGAGGCTCTAGGTTAAACATGGTTAACCTAGCTCAGGGAGCTGGCATCTTTCAGAATGTTTGCTACGCATAATATCCTCTGTAGTGTCCTACTCTGCCACTCGCCGCGCTAGTTGTTCTCGAACAATCCTGATACGTGCGCAGGGGCTATGTATATATACGCATACGCACACACATAATTCGAAGACTTTCCATAGATTCGAATGCGAGGATCGGCTAGTATGGGGAAAATGCACCTTTTCAAGAATACGCGGGTACCCTGAGGTACAAGCGTGCACAACACACGGCATTAGCGCACGAGTATAAGTAATTTCGGTAATTTCATCAATTTCGCACCGCGGCTTAAGGCGTTACCCCCACTTGTAGCGCAAAAAAGGCCTTTTTCATGAATTTTTTTAAAGAAAACTACAAATTTTTTTTAATCGATCAATATACCATCTTAAAGAACATATCTTGAAGAACTTTCAGTAATATTTTTATTGAAAAATATTACATTGTTTAGTGGCAAATGGCCGTCAATGAAATAATGTTTTTATATACACGGTTTGCGGTGACCAATATTGCGGCGAAGTGGATCATCTGAAAAAAAATGCGGATGGATTTAGTCAAATATAAGTATAAACTAGTCTTTAATCGAAGGATTTTAAAAAATATTCATTTTTCACAAAATGGCGGACAGTCAAAGTTAATGGTTCGATTTTAACGAAAAAAAACGGCCGTTTTCTGGCTATAAAACGGCCATTTTTTTCGAAAAAAAATCGAACGATTAAAGACTACATTTTTATGTATTAAATAAGCCTGCAAAATTTCAAGAAGATCGGTTCATTAGTGTTCGAGTAATCTTGGTTACCGACTTCAGAAATGCCATTTTGAGAAAAACGCGTTTAAAGTTTCAATTTCAGTTTACACGAAGAAAATATTTTTTTTTGTAAACTTACATAGAGTCATCTATTCCGGGCATAAAAAAACTGCACTTCAAATTGCACTTCAAAAAAATGCAATAAAAAAAATCGATTTTTTCAAAATCGCAAGTGGGGGTAACTCGTTAATCTTTTAAAGACGGGGAAATTTTCATTAAAATCGTGAAAGATATCAATAAAATCGATGAATTTCTGAATTGGAGTGCCAAGCCTAACTGCTGGTCGATATGTGGACCAGCCCCGTCCGCAACGAAAAGTCCACTTCTAAAAATTTATTTTAAAAAGTTTGTAAGCGTTTTCCTACGTAATTCGATGCGCTGAATACGGGAAATATAATTTAAAAAATCCTGGTGGCATCCTTGATCTTTAAAAACGCCATTTCAAGGTCAACTTTTTTTCTCTGCTAGTTTGGCCTTCACATTTATATACTCACATTGTGGATGCACTGAGTACAACAAAATAGGCATATATATTGTAAATGTCATCCTGAAGAATATTTCAAGGACGCCATTTATTATAGAACAAGCTTCGTCAGTAATCATACTCACTGCCCAAAGTATGGCACAAGAAGACTGCAGAAAAATTGTGCATTATTTTCAGAAATACTCCAACTTTCGCTCTTAGCGTGACCCAGGATTAACAACGTGGATGTGGCGAAAATGTGATCCCTTTGGGGTGGTTGATTTTCGTGAGTCCCCTTGCCTAAATATTATGTGCCCCCTGGCTGGTCGATATATCGACCGTCCTTAAAAGGTTGAACTCCAAATGTCAAAATAGTCGTATTCGGCGTCGGGGTGGTTGAGTACGCCGTACGGGCCGCGCGCCTGCGCAATAAAAATATTGTCAGGGGCCTACTAGCGCCACAGGGAGAGGTAGAACTAAATAAAGCGGTCAAAAAGTAGCCCCCTGACCTAGCTCTAGGTTAAACATGATTAACCTAGCTTTAGGTTAAACATGGTTATCCTAGAGGGCCGAAAAAACGGGCCAAATTTCGTTTTTTTTTTCTGGAAAATGGTTGGTGAAGAAAAAAACGCTTATTGAACACAAACCCGTGCAGAAATGTGACCGGGCATTTCCTATTTTGTGTCGGGTCCTGTCCAGACTTGCCTTGCCTGATTTACATGACCGGGCTCTCCCACGGAAAAAAATTGGGAAGATCGCTAAATCGTTTTTTACGGCTTACCCTCTATGTTTGGAAATTACAATCTTCTGGCCGGGATACATTGGGAGCAAGTACATCTTCACGTAATGTCTACCCGGCCAGAACATTAACTTGTCCTGAAAAGTGTCGCCTGTCATTAAGAGTTGTGTAAAACTACTTTGTTTTTACACAGCAGTACGAATCAAATATATTTATAATTGATTAGGATGAAACTAATACATGTGTGGTAAGTCTATTCACCATTGAAAGCATTAATTTTCTCAATGATAATCGACGGGGTTAAGAATGCTTATCATCAATACCGGGATTACAATAACTAATGATTTGAGCATAACGAATAGCTAAATTATTTAATGCGGCAAAAAAGTAAAGCAGGTGCTTCGTGGTTTCTTAACGCTTTGTCGCCATGTTGGGAAATGTCAATATTCTGGCCGAGAAGACATGAATGTATTTCGCCAACAATCCGCCAGGTGGCTACGAACGAAGCGCTTCGCGTAAGCAAGTTACCATCGTACGAGGATAAAAGTTCGTCCTGTGCATTTTATCACGTACAAAAGTGCGCTGCTTACAGCGTGCACTTACGCTTATGATTTTGCGATATATGTGAAATAACTCTTTGCATTCGGAGCCTTTTTTTGTTTCTATAGTGAATTATAATCGAGAGTCACCTCTCGAGTGCAACGGGATAATAAGAATCACTATACCACCTAATACTATCCATTTTACTCGGGTAGATCGCCAAAAGTCTTTCCAGTACTTGATCGTTGTCCTGTCCAGTTCCTAATCAGCTGCCAGAAAAGGGAAGGGCGGATCGGGGCCTTGCCTACTTCTAAGAGAATCATTTTTATGTTACCTCATGCATATCGACACATGTGTAACCAAAATGGTGTCATTTCTCTGGCGCATCTATCATGCCTCTGGATCTCACATTCCGGGAGGAAGCTAAAGGAATTATGCCAGAGGAATGACGATTCAAACTGGTTTTCATGCACAACGCGGCATGCTACGTTTTTCTAACCTCCAAATCTCGCAGTAAGTAGGGTCTAAAAGTTCGACTTCAACGGGTAAAGAGTGACTTATTTAATTGAAAATGAATACAGTTAAGAATTGCCAGACGAAAGACTCCCTGGCCTGTGACCTTATCCATAACACACAAGGTCTTTATAAAAAAAAAGCATAAGCTACGAAAATGATACGGCGAAATCAGTCTCTTCGAAAAAGTAGATCTAGAAGGCACTGCTCTGGCAAGCATGATCAGCTAGCGCCACCCGTCGTACAATATGTGAACTGATTTACAGCTCTCCAGAGGAATGATTGAGAAAACGGTTACCACATCTGGTTACAATAGGGAAACTTATGCAAAGCTCAGCGCAGATGGCGCCACGTAAACATAACGTAAGCATAACGTAAACATAACGTAAACAAAAGAAGCTGCCACGCGCGCGGTACATTTTCACGGTGTCTGTCTTGTACTAAAATTATATGAATGGACATAGTGGACTTCATTCTGTTCATTCTTTAAGGTAGTTCCTCTGCGAAAATCTCAACCAAAAGTTTACATACCATGTTCATGTTTAAAAGATTGATAATCGGTTTAATTAGTAATAAATAAAATTAAAAACTACGCAATATTGACTCGGTACTAGTAGATAGTACGATGGATATCATTTATTGCCGTAAAATATATTTTATATTGTGTTTTTGATCTACCATTGCCAGTAAACTTTTTGCCGGGACTGTCCAGGCTTTGCCCCAATTGTTTTTTTCCAGGCGTTGCCAGGCTTTGCACTAAAATTGTGAGGGCTTTTCATGGTTATATCTTGGAAACTAGATGGTGAATCATTCTCATTTTTTTTTCACATTATTCGTGATATCTTACTCTAGCTTATCCTCGTTTTTTATCAATTACTTAATTTTAGTTTTGACGGTAAAATTAATGATGCTCTGTTTGCCAATCATAACGCATTTGTTGTGTGTAAACCAAGCCAACTTTAAGTGTAAATATCTCAGGTTTGGGGTGGTCAAACTTATTCAAATTGCACAGATGTTTGGATAATGTATTGAATAACATATATGTCAAATTTCAACCATTTCTTAATTCAACTCTTCTGTGGAGGTACTACCTTAAAGTTTCTTTTTTGCTCCAAACAAACAGGGAAGGTATAATCCCTTTTTTCACTATTTTCCGGCTCAGTTTCATCCCCGTAAAGAATGAAAATGAGCTAGGTAAGTATTATGTAATAAAGTAATACCAGAAGGTTAAAAAATGCAAATATTTCAATTATACATTTTTAGGTTATGATGATTAACTACTTGACAATATACTTTTAGAAGTAAATAGCGTCAAAAATATTATGTTTATACACTGAACAGTAACAAATCCTTCATTTCTATAGTTTACAGATCTAAAATGATCAGTATATAGCCTTAAATGTTTTGTGGCTGTTAAGTGCTTGCGACGTATAGCAATTTCCCATTGCTTCCGAAGTTTTTCGTTTTTAGGAAATAAATGAACGCCTTCGTGTCTGCATTCAATTGCACAAATTCTTCACAATTTATTCACGACAAACGGATTATTTAAGGGGCTATACTAGTGTGAACGCTGAAAATTTGGGTGATTTTCGGGAATTTTTTGGAAGAAAAGTACTCAATTAAATGTTTCGGAAAATTAAGAATATATTTGGCTATATTTGACATATATTACATAATTTTTTCATAGAAAAATATTGAGATCCAAGCGACATGTGCGCTGCCTTCGGAGGCGCAAAAAAAAGTTCTTCCACTGCTGACACGATTCAGGCCGATTGAATAGCTGAAACCGAAAAAGGAAAAATGTCGTTAAACTGGAAGGTATTTCCTCTACAATGACGTAGGATTTTCGAAAAATATCAAAATCTAACAAAATGGCGTAGTTATGAAGAAAAGTCTGTTTTCTTGCCTATAAAATGGTCGTTTTTTTTATGCCAAATCGTCAATTTTCATCCAATTAAAAATATCCTACGTCATTGTAGAGTAAATATATTCAAGAGTACTCAGTTCAAATTTCAAGTCAATCGGATAATTGCTTTTTGAGTTATAATGTCAGTAAATTTGAAAAATCTCATTTCGAGAAAAACGCGTTTAAAGATTTAACTATCGATTTTTGCAAGATAAACTGATATTGAAATAAATTATATAAATGATAATGATATTCTTCAAAGTATAGTCTGTCGAAAAAGGCAAAAAAAATCGATGTTTTGATAGTGTCACACTGGTATAGGCCCTTAAAGAAAATTCAACAGCAGTCGTACAACCGGGGGCAAAACCAAAGAGATTCTCACTAAACGTCATGTTCTGTTTACGTTATAATACAATGTCCCCTCTAGCGGGAGAAATTGTCAGTAAGGTTCCCTATTCAATGGTTTCAAGGAATGTTTTTGAATTTTTAGTTCCTCATCAGCTCGCTAGTGTATATCGACGCTGCTTACGAAAAGTAGCATGTTTCAGAATTCTTACGAATACAAGCACGTTTGATATCACCGCGAAAACTAGCATGTTTTGGCTTTCGACACGAAAACTAGCAAGTTTCGGTTTTCGCCACGAAAACTGGCACCATTCGATATTTAACGCGAAAACTAGCACGTTTCGGCTATCACCGCGAAAAGAAGCAGATTTCGATATTCACCGCGAAAATTAACATGTTTTAGTAACACTGGAATTGTTTCCGATTTTTCTTCCATGCTTTTTTACGCCTTGCTTCTATTTTTTTACTCCAATTCTTTTGACCGCAAACGGAAATTTACGATTTTTTTAGACCTCTCAAAAAAATTGAATCGTACTTCAAATAAAATTGCAAGTATTCGGGAAATATCCATTCAACCTTACGTCGATACAATCTACGTTAAATATGATTTTGACCAAGAAGGACGAGAGATGAAAATCTTTAAAAAAAAATAAAAACATGGATGACGTTCGAATGTTCCAATTAAAACAAATGTCAGATAAAAAATTGCCTCTTGCATAAAAAAAAAAGATTTACAGGCCATGCTTGACAGAGGTTCAATTCCAATCGAACATCAGAAAGATTTTTCAAACATTTTCGACGATAACCATTTGCAAGATTACAGTAAATTTGTTGAATGATATTTTCAATAACGTTTTTTTTTAATAGAAAATCACAATAAATATTTCATTATATTTACATTTTCGATATTATTTTTTGTATAAAAATTACTACTACAGTAGAAACTCGATTATCCGAACCCTCAATTATCCGAACGTTGGCGCGAAAGATACATTGTTGCTCGCTGCCACCGCCGGGAGCAACAATGAGCAACCCAACGCAACTTCTTCTTCTCAACGAACTGCAGGACTTAAAGGAGCTCAAAAACGCGTTACAGCCGTTCCTCAATTAAAAATTGACGATTATAAAAAAGGCATTCGACTTTTTTTCAGGTGTTTAAAACACACACACACACACACACACATCCGAACTTTTGATTATCCGAACTAGTCTCGGTCCCAATTCATTCGGATAATTGAAGTTCTACTGTATCGATTTTAATTTATAATTATTATTAAAATGTTTATAAAAACAACCAGTATAAAATTAAAATGTCATTACGCAAAAAATGTTCATATTTAAACAAAAATACTGATGGTTCATTTCTCAAATTTTTACCTGAGCACGAAGGATTTTAAATTCTCACCAAAACTCTTTTTTGGTTACATTGTATGAGCGATGAGATCCTTGCGATTTTAAACTTACTCCTCTTACACTAGTTTTCACAGTGAAAATCAAACAAGCTAGTTTTCGCGGTGACGGCCGAAACATGCTAGTTTTGGCGGCGAAAACCGAAACATGCTGATTTTCGAGGTGAATACGGAAGCGTGCTAGTTTTCGTAAGAACTTTGAATCGTGTTACTTTTCGTAAGGAGCGTCGATATGACGTCTCGATAGTTACACTCCAGAGCAATGATGTTCTCAAAATACAGATAAAAGGATAACGATTTAGCTGCCAAATCTGTTTTTTTAGGAAGATTTCGACCCAAACAAAGTAATCGACTAGAATCTACCAAAAAAGTCAGATTGGATGCAAAATGATAATTTCGGGAGAATCAGCCATATATATCGGAATATAATTCCGCGATGGCTCTGTGGCGGTTTCAAAACGGCTTTTTCCTCGTTCGTGTCGAGACAGGTCCAGGACGCGGTTGGCGCTCGCGCGTCTCGACCTCGGATTCTCTCCAGCCTGCCTCACCGCTTCGGCCCACTCTCTCCTCTTTCTCTCTCGCTCTTTTAACGGGTGTGCGTACTGTTGCTCTCTTTCCGGGCTCGCGTTCCCTCGATCCTGTCTCCATCTCACGCCGTAGTAGCGAAAATCCTTACGGATTACTACGGAACAGTGCGTCTCTCTCTCTCTCTCTCTCTCTCTCTCTCTCTCTCTCTCTCTTCCTCTCATCCGTCGTTCTCGGTCCTTTTCTCTCCGCTCTCGCGCCTTGTTACCGGCTGCGCAGACGCTCAGCGCGCAGCGCCTGGAATGACCCAAAAAGCTAACAGGGAGGGGATGAAAGGAACTCCACCGGTCTTCTACTCCCCCTCTCTCGACGCTGCCGGCGATACTTTCACGTTTTACTCGCGTGTGAAAGATGCTGCGCCCTCGTCTCGCTCCTCGCCTTCCTGCTTTTCTTTTTTTTTTCGTCCCTCGCGTTTCCTGCGTGCTCGGATATGAACGCCGCACAGGGAAAACGTTGCCGAGCCTTTGGCGCATAATTCGCGTTCCAACTCGCGCATCTTCGGCATACTCGCGCGAAGGCATTTTCGAATTCGAATTTACCAAATGTCGCGTTTTCGATCACATCGAAAAAACGGAATGTCGGGCGAAAAATTCGATTTTGAAAAACCGATAGTGGGCTCGAATAATACCGATAATTCCATATCAGAGTTGAAAAATTAAAGTATTATAATTTTCGTTATTTCCATTTAAGGTACTTTTACTTGCTTTTTTTGCGTTTAACAGCCTTAAGGCCGTCGTCCAGTGTGAAAATAGAGAAACGTCGTCATTTTTTGGAAGTTTTTTTTTCTCAAAAACCATTATACATGGGGCATTTCGGGTTTTTGTGCTTTATTGAACAAAAAAAGAACACATGCGTTTTTACAGATTGAAAAATGTTGATTATTAACGAAGTTCCAGTGGCCTGAAACAAAATTTCAAAAAATTTGTATAATCTGTAAGCACGTCGCTATTACGCTTACTAGAATGAGAGAAAAAAAAAGTTGAACGAAAAACAACGGTGTAATCGAACTTAAGGGGTTAGGCCACAGTAACGGGTATTAAATCATGTGCGAATTTGACAATTTTTTTTCGTATGAAAAAGTGATTCACTCATCAAATTAATTACACATCTATTTAGTATGAATATCAAGCTGTTAGAAAATATTTTTTTTTTTCGATGTACAAAATGGCCGACTACTCATTTTTCGCGGCGTGTCATTTAGCATCCACAATTTTTTTACCCAGAACAAAAACAAAAATTCTCGCCCTTCTACATTACAATACCTAGAGAAGTACGTACGGAATTTAAAAAATATTGTTTTATTCAATAGTTGTAGGTATTTGAACTTAAGAAATGAATTTTCAGTGAAAAATTTCGTTATAACTGCTCATAAAATGAAAAGTTTTCGATTAATCAGAAATTCCGTACGTACTTCTCTGCGAAATGCAATTAGGAACATAACTTTTAAATTTGAAGTTAATCGAGTGAAAATTGTTGGAGTTATTTGTCATGCCAATTGGAAAAAAGCTGTTCCGAGAAGTTACGAGTAATCGGCATTTTGTACATCGAAAAAAAAAATAGTTTTTCTAACAGCTTGATATTCATACTAAATAGATGTGTAATTAATTTTACGAGTAAATCACTTTTCTTACGAGAAAAAATTGTTAAATTCGCACATGATTTTGTACCCGTTACTGTGACCTAACCCCTCAACGATTTTTCATACAATAATTATGAATTATAATGCATGTTAAAAATAGTTAATATATTTTTATCGAGTTGATTCTAGTATACGTAATAGACACAGCTTGATATTCATACTAAATAGATGTGTAATTAATTTTACGAGTAAATCACTTTTTCTTACGAGAAAAAATTGTTAAATTCGCACATGATTTTGTACCCGTTACTGTGACCTAACCCCTCAACAATTTTTCATACAATAATTATGAATTATAATGCATGTTAAAAATAGTTAATATATTTTTATCGAGTTGATTCTAGTATACGTAATAGACACCAGTATACACACAAATTTAAACCAGGTTTAAATTTGAAGTAAATCGGTCGATCATTTTTCGATATATCTTTCCCGGAAAATTGAAAAATATAGATTTGAGAAAAACTCATTTAAGTTTGAAGAAAGGTACATACACAAATATGATGAAGGCTTCAAACTTACACTCAGTTTGCGATTCCACGGTCATACATGACCCCTTATAAAGACCCATGACTGGGGTAGTTTTTCGAATTTTTTAATGGCTCAAAAACGAAAATATTTTGAAGAAATCATACTTTCAGAAAATGCGACGAAAAAAAAGGTTTTTTTCGACCCGTCACATTAGACGACGGCCTTCAAGTATTATCACCTGCATTAAAGGCGGGACCTTCAATTAAAAGATCCGAAAAATCGTTTTTTTTTATTGCCTGAATCGATAGATAAACTATCCAAGAATATAAAGTTACAGAGAATTGTGAATATTTTCGAAAATACAAGAGAAGCGATTGATATTTGATATTGATATTTTCTCCTATTGAAAACTTTGAAGCGCGTTTTCTTCAGTTTTCATTTTCACGCTTTTTCCAAATTGGCGGGCGTGATAGCAAAAAAAACGAAATATTGAATCAAACCAAAGTTTATTTTCTTCAGTATGAAAATCTCTTCAAAGTGAATGTAAAAAGTCGTTGAAAAAGTCTTTCTAAATAATACGCCACGACACATAAAAAAAAACACGTTAAAGTGTTTTTTTAACACATGTTTTTCAAACCTGAGAAAAGTTATAATTTCACGATTTCTTCAGCTTTTTCTTAATTCACCCAGAAGAAAAATATATGACGATTGAAAATTTTATTGTTTTTTTTTGGTTCAGTCAAGAATTACGAGCTGCATCTTTCCCGCCGATTGGGGACTGCAGTGGCAAGACGCACATGGCTGATAAATCTGCAGTCATTTCTTGTTTCATGTTGAAACATTTTTTTTATACATTTCAAATATACATGATAAGATACCTCAATGTTTACTGGGCTCACTTGTTTTTTTTTCCCTTTTCAAAAAATGCCCGAAAAAAACCATTTTTTCGACTTTCTAATTCAGGCTCTCGCCTTAAGTATTTCCGAAGTGTCAACTAATTCATCCACGAGTGTGGAATCAGAGAGGGCCTTCTCTTCCGCGGCTCACACCTGCAATCAAAACGAAACATCAGATGCCCTCTGTTTTTTGCGATCATTGTTTCAACAATCTCAATCTCGTTAATCAAGGCGGGATATACATTTACAACGATCAAAAAATCGATTTCTTTTTTTCCCCTTTAAACGATGGAACTATATATGACTTTTTCCTTGAACCCCGCCAATTCGATTATTTTAAAAAAATCTGATTCCATTGACTCTAAAAGACACCCTGATTTTTTTTTTTACATTTTACGAAACAATTCTTAGTGAAAAAAAAAATTTCTCCGACAAAAATGCCCCGATTTAAAAATCTGAAAAAAATCCCCAAAAATGCGTGATTATATGTAAAAATATGCAAGCTATCACCCGCAGTGTACGTATGATTTTTTTCTGTGCTTTCTGAGCGATTAACGTTTTAAAAAACCCGAAAAATTGACTGCTAACTGTTCAAGGTCCATGACTGTGATTTGGTTATTCAAAAATACTCAAAAAAATGTATTGTGGGTATCAAAATATTTAAGTATCCGCCCGAAGTGAGCGGTTCTTGAATTTTTCGGATTTTTTAAAACGTTCATCGCTCAGAAAGCACAGAAAAAATCATACTTCCACTGCGGGTGATAGCTTGAATTTTTTTTACATATAATCACGCATTTTTGGGAATTTTCTCAGATTTTTAATCAGGGCGTTTTTTTTTCGGAAAAAAATGTTGACTAAGGGTTATTTCGAAAAATGTAAAAAAAAATCAGGGTGTCTTTTGAGTCAATGGAATCAGATTATAAAAAATCAATCGAATTGGCGGGGGTCAGGGAAAAAGTCCACCGGATTCACGTGAAATACCTCATATGTAGAATATTTCTCCAAAGTTTCAAAGCGAAATTCGAAAAACTTCAAACGTTACAGCCCGTCAACGCTGTGCCTCACCACTCGGATTCGGAGCGGGCGTGAACTTCAAACGCGTTTTTATTAAAAATGCATTATCGAAATTGGCGTGCAGGATTACTCAAAAAATATTAAGTCGATTGAGTTGAAACTTGGTAGAAATATTGATAATATTAGTATGTTCTACTTGACGAAAATTATTTTGAATAATTGAAAAAAAAAACGACTTTTTTCCACATTTTACAGAAATTATGCGTGAAATATTGATTTTTTTTGTAAATACGTGCCATTTTGTCAAATTTGCATTTTCATCATTTTAATTACCGTCACATAGAGTTTGTTCCGTATACTTAAATATACTATTAAAGTATACTTAAAGTTTGATAATTGTGGAACAATTATTACTTAGTTCAAAAAATCCCTCAATATTGCTTATTTTTTCCTGTCTAAATGTACATCCCGCCTTAAAGTGAGCATACTGTTGCCTGCCTGCAAGCTATGCCATTTGTTTGCATTCCGGTACCTACTACTACGCTGACTTGCATAAAACTTCCTAATTTCAATTTTGCCCCATTCACTACTTTTTAACTCGCATAAAAGTTCCTATTTTTTCTTTGTTTATTTATTTTGCGTTGGCCTGGATATATTTGAGAACGTAGCAGAGTATGTTCAGAAAAGTACAATAAATGAAGATCCCAACAAAATACGGTAATTTTAAATAAATACTGTGTTTTCCCTCAGCAGCAAACTATTATTTCTACAACTTCCATCTTCACATTCCGACTTCCAACGTTTTTAATCGAGGCCTCCCGTAATTATCGGAATATCGAAATACCGTTATTCCGATATTACAACTTGATATCGAAATAATTTGGTATTAGCTACTTCGAAGATTCCGTTGAGGAACGAAAACAACAGTCCGATTGTGTGGTTACGATAAAAAAACGTCGAAAAGAAAAAAAAACAGCAACGAAATCGAGACCCGTTGGGTAGACGGGTCGATTAGACGCGAGACGCTCTATCCGCGTACGTATAGACGTTACGTGTAGTATGCGAGTGACTATAGCGCGTCGGGTATCGAAGATACGCCCCGCGCCACCGCCGTGGCGAGTAGACGCGAGCGACGTTTCGGGCGGTTGCCCCCCTCCGCTCGCCGAAGCTGTAAATTACGCTCTAGTACCTACCAACATGCTATACATGTATAAATTACACGAGGCATTCGACCCAGAGTGTATCGCTCTTCGACCCTGCCTGCTTCAAAATACCTTACATCGAATGACGCCGAGAATACACGACGAGAGTCCTCCGTGTGGTTGAAAAACGTAGCATCTAGTCTCTCGAGCCTGTACGGTGAAGACGAATGTTCTTGCGAGTGTGAAAACTTTCGACTCGCGGATAAAAACTCGTCTCCCTTGACGTCGAACGCCTCGTGGACGTAACCCTGCCACGGCTACGTGTTCTCCCCACCAAACGCCTCGATCCCCGGCGAGCACGGCCGAAGAAAGAGACAACGCGAGAGAGCGAGCGAGACGAGACCGCGGAATCGCGAATAACCGCGGCGCATGCGTGCACGCGAATCGTGACGTCGTACGCCGTGACGCCACGCGCAACGATTGGTCGACAGAGAACGGTTCGTGTGTCACGGCGCGGGCGAGGCGGTCGGCGAGGGGGGGCACCGGGCAGACCGAGAGGGGATCGAGGGCGGAAGGGGAAAATCCCCCGACAGGCGCGAGTCCGTGGAGCCGCCGCATTCTCGAGCGTTCGCCTCGGCTGTTCTCTCAGTTCGTAACGTTTGTGAAAGCGCTCTCCGCGTGTGAATCTCCGTCCGTGTGTATCAGGAAGAATCGCTTCTTCGCGATCTAGATTAATCGCGCGTCTAATTCGAGTTGTGCATGTGCGTGGGTGTTTTTCTATCGCGCCTCGTCGAAATTTAACTCGTGAAACGAGTCACGTGAGTTTTTTTCCACCGAGCATTTGCGGGCTCGGCGCGCCCGAAAATCCCGAATAAAAAAGAAACAGTGTTGTCCGGATACGAGAAGCCGGAAAAAGAGCGATAAATGTGTTCGTGCGCGTGTGCGCGCGTGATTACCCAATAGTTGCAAATATCGCCGCTCGCCTGGAACAGAAATTCGTATCTCGGAAGCTTCGAGTTGTGTGAATTTGTCGAGTGCGCGGGTGCGGTGGTTTGAAAAAATATGGATGAATATTCTGTCTCTGTGGACAGCGTACGAGTCTCGTGCAACGTAGTTTATTAGTGTACTCGAGTGCTCTCGACGCCAAGCGTGCAACGACTGTGGGCCGGAACGGAGAGAAAGAAAGTTCAATTTACATTCGCCAGAGAAAAAGAGAGAGGGAGAGAGAGAAAGAGAGAGAGAGAGAGAGAGAGAGAGAGAGAGAGAGGGAGAGAGAAACAGTGTGTTTAGTGTTGATGTGAAAACCTCTTCGCATCGCGAAAGATCGGCAATTGAAATTAATCGTCATAAAGGTTCGAGAGAGAAGAAAAAAGTAAAAAAAAAAGTCACAAATTGAGCAATCAAGATGATGGGTAAAAGAACGCAGTGTTATCTGTGCGACTTGCCGCGAATGCCATGGGCGATGATAATGGAATTTTCGGAGCCCGTATGCCGTGGTTGCGTGAATTACGAGGGTGCCGATCGCATAGACGTGGTCCTCGAGTCGGCCAAGCAGCTGAAGAAGGCTCACGGCTTTCAGGACACGAGGCCGACCGTGGCGGTTAAGTCTTACAGGCCATCGGGCGGTAGCGGCGCTGGCGGCCACGCCGAACACAACGGCGTCGGTAGCATTGACGTTTTGCCCATACAAAATGCACCCTCGCAAACCCACTCGAGGCATCACAATATCGGCAACTACACTCAACTCACCCATCATCGTAATTCCATAACGGACTTCAATTCGGGCGCGACGAGACAGCAACAGCAACAACAACAGGCCCAACAGCAGCAACAACAGCAGATGTCGCGACACGACGAAACGACCCACGAGATCGCAAACGGCATGAGGGCCGCCGGTAACGTCAGAATATCGAACGCCCATCTCACCGCTGTCGCTCATCACGTTAATCTCAGTCACAATCGCGGCACGCAATTGAAACGCGGCTTGTCATCGATCGACGACGACGAGCACGCCGAGAAGAGGCTCTCACTCGAGGAACAACAGCATCCGGTGAGACCGCCCCTCACGAGGGGCGACTCCCTTCCGGCGGTCAGCCTAGCCGTTAGCTACGTTCAGGACAGAACCAAGGATAAACATCCGGTGAGAGCGCCGAGCTTCGAAACAGCCACCACATTCAAGGCCAATGGTGAGTTACTCAATTTTCTTGTACGAAATCCCCCTCATCAATTCGCGACTTATATTTTCTTCTCAACTTTTTGTTGTATGAATTCTTTTGTTTTGCCGATGGTTGGTCTTTGAGGGGGGGGGGGGGGGGGGGAGGGGGGTGCAGTATTACGATATATGTGACCCCTAATTCTGACCACGCAGTCTTCATATTTGACCCAAAATAAGACTGAAAGAGTGGTCAAATTCGAAATTCGACCTTTAAGGGGGTGACAGGGGTTTTAAAGTTCGTATGAGATTTTTTGTCAGATTTGCTTGAAACTCGGCGCAAATACTCTACAATACAAACAATTGAACGCGTATTTGAACATTTCCTGAAATTCGACCCTTAAGGAGGTGACGGGGTTTTTAAAGTTTGTATGAGTTTTTTTGTCAGATTTGCTTGAAACTTGGCGTAAATATACTACGTTACAAACAATTGAACGCGTATTTGAGCATTTCCTAAAATACGAGCCTAAAGAGGGTGACAGGGGTTTTAAAGTTCGTATGAGTTTTTTTGGTCAGATTTGCTTGAAACTTGGCGTAAATACTCTACGTTACAAACAATTGCACGCGTATTTGAGCATTTCCTAAAATTCGAACCTTAAGGGGGTGACAGGGGTTTTAAAGTTTGTATGCGTTTTTTTTGTCAGATTTGCTTGAAACTTGGCGTAAATACTCTACAATACAAACAACTAAACGCGCATTTGAGCATTTCCTAAAATTCGACCCTTAAGGGGGTGGCAGGGTTTTTAAAGTTCGTATGAGATTTTTTGTCAGATTCGCTTGAAACTTGGCATAAATACTCTACAATACATCGAACACGTATTTGACCATTTCCTAAAAGTTGACCCTTAAGGGGGTCGATTTCTCTTGATTTCTATAGATTTTGTTCAAATGTTAACCAGACATTGTTCGAATCGTTATGCACGTTCAAGTGAAATTTCAGAACAGTCGACTATTTAGATTGGGAGATAATGGGTTTTAAAATTGCAACTTTCAACACTGCAGGGTCTTGCATTAACCGAAAGTCAGGTCACATAATTCGTCGTGCCATTCTACTTTGTTTATAAATTTTGAGAAAAAAAAATTATGTTTAGATAGCAAACTAGTTAGGGAAAGAGTGAAAAAAGTTTGGATTGCCTTTACTAGTCAGTTTTGCGAAAAATGTACCGTAAATACACAATAATTATCCGTAAAAAATATTTGTCCCCTATAATAAGAAGACATATAATAAGAAGGCAACACCGCAGAACAGCATTGTTCAATATTTGGAGAAAAAACATTACTATCGCGTTACTAAAGTTAAAAACGTTTATCATAAAAAAAATATTTGCGTAATAAATATTAATATTTTATATTGTTTATGTTATCTTCGTCAACAAATAAAAGTGTCGGTTAATTCATAACTGATTAAAAACTTTGTTCGATTAAAAATTACTTCCAAATAAAAATGTGTGATGCAGTATTATTTTAACCCCTAATAGTCACACGGGGTAAAATACACCCCAGCCCATTTTCAACCTCGGATTTCGGTCCGAAATTTTACGAAAATGGGCCTAGTATTGCCATCTACAGGGTATTTGAACCTTCAAGAAGGGCGCCGAGTCGGTCCTATTTGAAAGGGCCCGTTAGTACTGTTTGAACAGCTGATTGAAGCGGAGTGTGCGAAAATCTGGGGTGCGCCACACCCCATGTGACTACTGTGCTAAAAAAATTGTTTTTGGAGCGAGTTTTTTTGTGAATATTTTGTGTCAATTTACCGCAGTAAGTAACTAAAAAAATGTTTGTAATGTTTTTATTTTTTTTTCTCAAAATTTCTCAGTAATTTTTATTATATTCGATTTATTATATTCACTTTATATTCGATTTATTATATTTGATTTATATTCGATAGACATGGCCTATAATCTGCGACCGAGAACTTTTCGAGAGCAACTTCTCGAAGAAGTTGAAGAGCAGGTCGCGCTTGGAGGAACTGACTCCGAAAATGAGGATAATTTATCGGAGCAGACAGAATCGTCGGACGAATCTGTCAACGAAGATGATGAACTGAGCTCCGAATTGGAAAATCAGCCGTTAAACCGGAGACTAACGGAGTCTCGAGCGCGGGGACGCCCGGTGTCAAGTTTACGAGGCGACAACGGTTTTAAATGGACGACCCGATGGCCCGAGCGACTCTCAGGTAAACAGTGTTCCTATTGTATGTTTTTCTATGCCGCCGGTATCCCGTCCCATGACCTTGTGCGACTCTTCGATTCTCTATATTTCAAAATATTCATCGCTGAAGAAAGGTTTTTCTTATTTTGAAATGAAAATTTTGAACACAAAAAATTATGAATGCTAAATATAAACATGATGCTAAATATAAATATAAAATAAATAAGTTTATGAAATAATAATAATAATTTTTATTTAGATGGACAGAGACAGCCGGTCGAAATTTTTATTCCGGGACCGATCAATTGTACAGCCACAAGCTTCGTCGAGTTTTGGAAACTGCTCATCAATGAAGACATGATAAATTCTATTGTTGAGCATACCAACAACAAAATCGAGGATGTATGTGCGGAAATGATGGCAGTCGATCAGGAAACCCAGACATATCACCACCACACCGACGTCAACGAAATTGAAGCATACATGGGGTTACTTTACCTTAGTGGACTCAATAAACAGTCGGGTATCAATTATGAATGGCTTTGGGATAAGCAAGTCGGAGGAATTAGTGTTTATAGATGCGTCATGAGCCGACCGAGATTCATGTTTATATCTGCGTGTCTGAGATTCGACGATAAGGCGACGAGAAACGCACAAGATAAGCTTGCTCCGATTCGCAGTATTTGGGACCAGTTTATAAACAATTGTAAAAAGTATTACAAACCGCACCAAAACTGCACCGTGGACGAGCAGCTTCTCGGGTTTCGAGGGAAATGTTCGTTTAGAATGTACATAAAATCGAAACCCGATAAGTACGGACTGAAAATCATCAGCCTGAATGATGCAGCTACGTCCTATATGGTAAAATTCTATTTAAATTTCATAAAAGAAAGAATGAAATATTATAAAAATATTAATTTTTTGCCGATTTTTAAATTTAATTTTTTTATCAAATTTTATCAACTTTTTTGGTTTATTTTTTTCAGTATCATGCTATACCGTATTTGGGGAAAACGTCCACCTCGCCGAACGAGTCTGTTTCGGAGTATTTCTTGTGCGAAGTGACTCGACCAATCCACGGGACCAAAAGAAATGTAACGTGCGATAATTGGTTCACGTCCGTTCCAATCGTTAAAAAAATGTTAGAGGAACCGATTTGTCTGCACGTGACCGGAACGATTCGTAAAAATAAACGAGAAATTCCGCAAGAAATGAAAATTGCGTCAGAACCGATCCCCAGCGTTAAATATGCGTTTACCAAAGATCTTACGCTTTTGTCATATGCACCGAAAAAAAAGTAAGGTCGGTCTCCTTCTCTCATCCTATTTAAATGGTCAATGTCGAATAATTGACGGGAAACCCGAAATCGTTCAACATTACAATGAAAATAAAGGTGGGACCGATTGTTTCGATTTACTGTGTCATTCGTATACGGTCAGTCGGCGAACGAACCGCTGGCCGATGCGATATTTCTTTGGTATTCTCGACCAAGCCGCGGTAAACGCGAGAATACTATTGAAATGTCTCAACAATCGAAACAATCGGCTTGAGCAAGTAACCATGGAGCAATGTTTAAAATCGCTGTATATGGACCTGATAAAACCGCACCTGCAAGAACGGTGCACCATCAGCTCACTCCAAAATTATTTAAAAACCGGTATTAATGCCATTTTAAATGTTCGGGAAGCGAGAAACACTGATAACAAGCGTCCCAGATTGGATAAACAATCGAGATGTACTTTATGTCCCCGAGGGAGCGACAGAAAAAGTTGTATGCAATGCCCACCGTGCAAACGAGCTATGTGCGACAGGCATAGGGCATACATTTGCATTGATTGCGGGATGGGCATCGAGTAAAAAAAAAATAACTATAAAATAAGTTTAAGAACACTTGTAGTTACCATGTAAATTTTTTTGAAATTTTTTTGATATTAAAATATCAATAAATTGAATAAAATTGGAGTATAATTTTCTTCAGAAAAGTCCGCGCTTCAGATGTTTAAATAAATATACTTTTTGAAGCGGACGATTATTCCACCTTCCTTACCTTAAAACATGATCTTTCAGGTATATCAAATGATTTTTTTTTGCCAAAAATTAAGAAAGTTATACGAATTTTTGTAAAAAAAGTCATTTTTTCCGAATTTTTTTTTTCAATAATTTTTTTTTATTAGAAAAAAAGAAGCGATTGGAAAATAATTTATGCAGTCTTGCAAAAAAAGGTTGAAAATAGACTGTAGAATTTTTTTAAACCTTTTTTTTGCAATTTTTGCATGATTTTTTCACTCGTCAAAGTGGGTGGGGTGTAATACACCCCGTGTGACTATAAGGTTATTTTTAGAAGGTGTGACTATAGGGGGTTAAAAATTACTTACAAATAAAAATGTGTGTTGCATTATTATTTTAAATATGCCGCGCAAACTTACGTCATTGGATACGTGGAACGATTCAGTGTTGCCATGTCTTCTTATTATAGGGAACAAATAGATTTGACGGAAAATTATTCTGTCCAAATTTCAATGCAGACCCTGCAGTGTTAAAAGTTGCAATTTAAAAACCCATTATCGCCCAATATAAATAGTCGACTGTTCTGAAATGTCCCTGAAACATGCATAATGATATGAACAATGTCTGTTTAAAATTTAGACGGCGTGACACGTAGCGTCTGTGGGATCAATCTGAGAAAAAAACCATTGAAGATTTTTCCTTCATTGACACTCAAACGCAGAATATGAACCAAGAAAAAAAGTGAGAAATGTTGTAAATCGATGAAATGGTTCGATTTGAAACAAAAATCCTTTTTTTGTTGTAATTTTCACAAAAATGTTTTTAAAATTTCATCATTTTTAACGTTTAAAAAATTTTTGGTTCATGTTTTAGATAATCAGGCTAGAAAGGTTTATACCAAATTTCATCAGAATCGGTTGATTCGTTTTTTATTTATACGTCCCGCCAGTTCTGAAAATATGATGTCGAAGTTTGCATCGTTGGAATGCAACGAAAGTTCATTTTTCTTCTTTTGACACTCATACGCAGAATATGAACCAAGAAAAAGTGAGAAATGTTGTAATTCTTATTTTCGAAAAAAATTGCTGCATTTTGTAATAAAAAAATATTTTTTTTTTACTTTCCCAAAAATGCTTTTAAAATTTCAACATTTTTAAAGTTTCAAAAAAATTGAGGTTCATGTTTTAGATAATCAGGCTAGAAAGGTTTATAACAAATTTCATCAGAATCGGTTGATTAGTTTTTTTTTATGTATACGTCACGCCAGTTCTAAAAACATGATGTTTGCATTCGAACTTTCGTTTCGAATGCAACGAAAGTTCATTTTTTCCCTTTTGCACACGTTTTTTTTCGCCGACTTAGGATACGAAAATCACTCAAACTGGTTTTTCTTATCCTCTTAAGAGATCCACGACGTTAATTTATTTTGCATCGTTGGAATTCAACGAAAATTAATATACTTAAATTCCTTTAATTTTCTTCGACAGATTTTGCCTAAAAAAATCCTCCGGCTATTTTTGAAGATTTTTATTTAGCTACGTACATTATAAATCTATCAAAAAAATATGTGCTATAATAATAAAAGTATAGAAAATAAGATGTAAAAAAAACTTTCGTTGCGTTTGAACGATGCAAACTTCAACGCGATTTTGTTTTCTCAATTCTTCGGGCAAGGATGACATTATTTTTAATAACTAATAAAAAAAATGTCAAGGAAAAAAACGTCGGTCAAGACTAAACTACTATTATACTGAATAAGTGTACCAATTTTCAAGTAAATCCGTTCGTTAGATGTCGAGATATCGTGTACACCGTTTTGACAAATACAGTTTCGAGAAAAACGCGTTTAAAATTTTACTAGCAGTTCTATCGTAATCATAAGTTTATCTTTTCCCTTTAGAATTTTTCCCTTAGCCTAATACCTTAAAAAATTGTTAAGGCGTCTTTGTGGGCGAAATATGCAGAGGGGCAGCTTGAGGACATAAAGAAGATGAAAAAACGTTTTTTTTTTTTTCATAAACAAATCGTTAAAACCGATATTTATTATAACAATTTATACGAAATGTTATGTTTGTGCAAAGGCCCGATAAGTTAAGAGGTTAGGCCACAGTAACGGGTATAAAATCATGGGCGAATTTAATAATTTTTTTTTCGTATGAAAAAGTGATTCACTCATAAAATTCATTACACATCTATTTAGTATGAATATCAAGCTGTTAGCAAATACATATATTTTTTTTTTATGTACAAAATAGCCGACTACCAATATTATCTTTTTTTAGGCGCTCCGCGGCGTGACATTTAGCATCCACAATTTTTTACCTACAACAAAAAACAAAAATTCTCGTCAATCCACATTAGAATACGTAGACAAGTGGTACGAAATTTAAAAAATATTGTTTTCTTCAGGGTTTTTTTTGCATAGCTTTTAAAAAGTTTTTTTTTACAAAACTTATACAATGTCAGAAAATATATATTAACAAATCTTATAATCTCCAGAAGTTGTAAGTATTTGAACTTAAGAAACGAATTTACAATGAAAAATTTCGTTATAAGTGCTCATAAAATGAAAAGTTTTCGATTAATCAGAAATTCCGTACGTTCTTTTCTGCGAAATGCAATTAGGAACATAACTTTTAAATTTTAAGTAAATCGGGTGAAAATTGTTAAAGTTATTTGACACGCCAATTGGAAAAAAGCTGTTTCGAGAAGTTTCGAGTAGTCGGCCATTTTGCACATCGAAAAAAAAATATACATATTTTCAAACAGCTTGATATTCGTACCAAATAGATGTGTAATATTAATTTTATGAGTGAATCACTTTATCATACGAAAAAAATTGTTAAATTCGCACATGATTTTATACCCGTTACTGTGGCCTAACCCCTTAAAGAATATCTGTACAAAATCTCAAGTTGATTGGTCCGTTACTTTTTGAGTTACATTGCACGGCACGGAAAAAAACACGATTGAAGTTTTCGTTCTTGAAAAGTAGAGTTTAGAATGATTTATAATTACCCAAGCTTAACCTGCGATGCCAGGGCCATAAAGCAAGCCTCCTTCTAGAAAATCACTAATCTGGCCTGCATTATTCCCTTTTTGTGTGAGCTGTTCGTGTGAAAACGAAAAACGACGGTTACACAGGCCGAATTTTTCTTTACAATTGTCGCAAGTGTTTATTATTATTATTCTATTATTCAAAAAGTGAACTAGCAAACTTGTTTGGCTAAGAAATTAAAGAAATTAAAATACTTTTGGAGGGCATCACTTCGGTGACTTTCTAGGGACCTTTAGGCCTTTCTGTTGGGCTTCGAACTTTGCAAATATATTCTTCAGATATTAAAAGAATTTTCAAAGCAATAAAAAAAATTGATATCCGGAGGAGGTTCCCCCCTCAAACGGCAGCAGTAAAAATCGCTCGAAGCGCGAAAACGGCCCGAAAAAAAGCGCAAATCGAATCTATAAAAACGCGATGGAATTTTTTTTTTCCTTTTTCCTCGCCAGTCTGACTACAGGGGGAAAAAACACGTTTCTTCGCTTATCCGCTACGAACGCGATCCAAAGCGAAGAGAACGGAAAATAATTTTCTCGAGAAATCGCTCGCCTGAGAAAATAAAAACAGAGGTGACCGCGGGTGGTGAACATTTATTTTTTACCGCCGACACGCGTATGTAGAGTTTTACTCTACGTACCGGAAGTTGAGCGTTTTATAGGCGATTCGGAGAGAATCTCGCGTCTCGCCTGTCGCAGCTGGCTCGCTCGTAATAATATCCATGGAGGGGCGAGAGGAAAAAAAAAGCGAATCTGTTTTCCGCACCTACGACGCGTAACGAACGGATTTCTCGAATTACGTCTCCGAGAAGACACGCGTAAACTTCGCTTTCGTCTGTTATCTCGTTTCTCCGTTTGATAAAACGTTGAAGAAGGAAAAGAAAAATAATGCCGACGTTTTTTCGCTTCGATACGTGGGCGTGACGTGTTTACGTATCGCCGGCCATTCCGACCCCGGGGTCAATACCATTTCTTGACGCGGACTCGTCCGTTACGGGGTGAGATATGTTTAGACGAGGAAAAAAATTGCTGATTTTCGTGACTTTTTTCAAAACCAACTACTGGCAATAGGGTACTACACCCTTTTTCGAAAGGTGTCTCAATTTGAACCTTTGGTGGTAATAAACTACTACAGTTTTTTTTTTCAATTTCATGAAATCGATAAGTGCCATAAAAATGCGTTTAAATTTTACAAATTACCGCGCGAAAACGCTAGCTGCCATGCTGCTTCGGTTCGTGACGTCACTTGCACAGTAAAAAGAGATAAGAGGGACACCCTGTATGTAAATATATAGGGTGTCCCAGAAGTAAATGCGTTCCCTGAAATGGGGGGTTGGGGGTGAAATTCTGAGTCGATTGATACAAGCATGTGTAGGTCTCAGATCAACCCCTGAATTATTATTAATTTTTAAAGGCGGACCAATCGGGTGCGCCCGCCTTAAAAAGTGAATAATAATTCAGGGGTTGATCTGAGACCTACACATGCTTACATCAATCGACTCAGAATGTCACGCCAAACTCCCCATTTGAGAAAACGCATTCGGTTCTGGGACACCCTTGGTTGTCAATCAAAAAGGGTGACAATAGCGTATCGCACCCTTTTTTGAAAGGTATCTCAATTTGATCCTTTGGTGGTAATGAATCACTGGAATTTTTATTTCTACTTTATGAAGTCGATAAGTGCCTTAAAAATGCATTTAAATTTCACTTTTCAAATTTCTTTTCGAAAACGCTAGCCGCCATTCGGTCCGTGACGTCACTTGCATAGTAAACATCGACGCTGCGCCAATTGTGAATGCGGAAATTTTTTTGGTTAAAAGTGAGTTACAATCCCTATCATTGGTGTCGTGTTCCTAAATGTAAGAATACTAGTGTAACAACACCGGGGAAGTTGCAGATTAAAATGCCAATTAATATAAATATGAGGACGACTTGGTTAAAACTTGAGAGAAGAGACCCAAAGTCATAGTCCAAAAAAAACTCATGTTCTTTTTTGAAGTACAGATAACTATTTGAAAATTTGCAATTAACTATGACAAACGAGAATATATAGTTGTTGACGCTTTCTTTCACTGGTTAGAGAGTAAAACGTCTACCGCTTTCTTTGTTTACTATGTCAATGACGTCACGTCGGAATCCAATATGGTGGCTACCATTTCGCATGTTCGTTGAACAGATAGAAAAAAAGTATCAAAAAAAAATGAATTATAAAATTTATTTTGTGTTTTTATAAATTAACATCAGCATTATTCGATTGCTTATTGCGAAAACTACCTCATTTATACATTCTCAGTATTTTTCTTACATAGAGTAAAATATCCTATTCTTTCGATAATTGACGGTTCCGAAACAATTAGTCTGACATTTTTTTTGCTATTTTCTCATTTATTGGGTTATAAATGATGATGTTCCGTCGGGGGAAGCTGAAATTCGCCTCGCGCCCCACCCATAAAGTTATGGGATTTTGAGGTTCGCGGAAACACGTGATAAAATGGGGCATTTTTTAACATTTCGACGCCTACATTGGGTTTGTGAAAAATTCGAAATTATTTTTAACGATTTTTTGCTCGTAAAAAATGTGTTGATGAAAAATTTCAGCTTCCGACTCGATGTCATCATTCATAACCCAAAAAATGAGAAAATAGCAACAAAACAAATTTCGGAAAAGCCACTTACCTCAAGAATTTCGTGGTGTTGAAGTTTGCATCGTTGGAATGCAACGAAAATTCTCCTTCATTGTTGAATTTCTTCATTTTTATTACTATCCAAACCTTCTTTTACCAAATTTGGGTTACGGATTAGTAGGGTTAGGCAAAAGTAGTAATAGAAAATATCCCAAGT